>CM056385.1:1782926-2024496 GCA_029718625.1 Synaphobranchus kaupii
GATGATAAGCCATAATAAATGTAAATGGTTGTCTACTTAACCTCACTCTTTTATAAAGCTTTAAATGCACGGTCTTCATTTGATAGAGGTTGCTGACTGAAATTATATGGGTTACATATTAGTTGAGACACCTCCGCTTTTATGTATTTATCTATATTCTGTATATTGAATTGAGCTGTGCTGTATAGAAGCAGAGCTGTCTTATGGCTGCCAAAGAAGGTATTCTCTAAGGTGTTTTGCTTGTTTTTAACATGAAACTTTTCAGATTTGTTAAGCATTGAGTGAAAATGTTTTACTTGGATCATTCATGTTTAGATGCTGCACATGCTTTCGAATGTTTATTTTAATTTGTAGACTGGTCCACACAAAAAGAGATTGTGAGCCAGATAATTGTGACTCCGTTTCTTTATTTTCAACTTCCTGAAAGACTCTTGTTTTCCATAATAATTACATCAATCTCCTTGATGAAACTAGCCTTACGTAGTGAAATATGATTGTAAATATTCCCATTAATGGCATTCGTTTATCGTAGAAAAAAGGGACTGCGTATGTGAACATTAAAGCATTACGCACATGAAATGGATGAATAATGATTAAAGTTGTTTTTTTTGTTCTCATAAAAAGTGATAAGGCACTTTTGTATTCGTGAGAGTAACCGTGATAATTTCCGCTTTTTGAGTCGATTCTCAATAGAGCGTCTGGGAAGTGCGTGTGAAGTAGAATGCATGAATATAGACAAAATCAAGGAGGTTCATAAGACGTTAAAATAGGTATAGCCTAGACCTTGGTTAAATTAAAAAAATATTGCATTTTATGCATTGGTTATATCTAACACCAGTCTGCTGATAATTATGATGCAAATCGGTTTGTTTTCATTGTTAGGAAAATATTTTTCGTTACAGTATTTAAGCAAGATCTTTTAAAATGTGATTTTGAGCATGCTAATCTGCAGCTTTAGGCGATTCTGATCGTGCCCTCACTTGATATGGCCACCTTTGAATTGACTGAATAACTCGTTTCGGCCGAGGCGGCCATGGTGTGCCAGTAGTAGAGATGGCGACGAGGGGACCCCGGCAGCGGAACAGACGAGGAAGCAAACAAGACACAAATAACGTGAATCCCAACACTGCCAGTGATACCCGAGTAACAAAAGACGAAAAAGGGATCGAGGACAGTAAAACCCCAGAAATACGGAATGAGTGAGTGCTGGAGATGGGTCGATTGTCGTAATGACTGGCTAGCTAGCTAACGTTAGCTGTCTCAATCTCTATTTTTTCCTAGCTAACGTTAACTCGCTAAATTGATATAACGTTAGCATGTGACAAGGTGCTCTGTAAATAAATATGTCTCGGATTACTCATAATTGGCCAGTGTATTATACAGAATTGCACATCTCGTTTAAAATAAAGCATGATTTAACTAGATAGCTAGGTGGTGCCCATCCATTACGGTAGGGACACGTATACTAATTACTACGTAGTAACTGCAAGCCAGTGATTCTCACGTTGTTTCATTCATCCCGGGTTATTGGGTAGCTAACTAGCTACCACTAACGTTATCACCACTGTTCCATTTTTGGATTTGGCGAGTTAACTTGTGGCATTCCTCCACTCGTGTGAGACTGCCTTGCAAACCCTTTTCTGAGTGCACGTTATTGCCTGCCAATCTTAGCTTGTAGCTTCTTGGTTTTGAAAGCTATCGATGTAGCTAAATTAGCTAGCGTTAGCTAAATGTGTACCATAACCTGCTAAAGGGATAGCTGCCAATGCGGCTTACTTGTACGTTACAAGGTTTATCTTGACAAAAAAACAACAACCAGTTACTGTCGTTTTAACAGAGTTCAATGCGGGACCATTCGTGACAGAAGTGACCGTGTAAGACGTCGGCTAGTTCAGCATCAACTCGAACAACTGAAATGTCGCATAGAAATGGCAAATTGCTCACGGCGCATGCCCAATTACATGACATTTGACAATTTCAACCATTAACACCCCAAGGGAAATGCAACACAAGAAGATGCCTGGCTTTATAGTCAGCAAGGAATCTTACACTTAGGGTAAAATGTATTTCAGTGCGAATCTTCAAGGTATTTAAAAATTCTAATTGATTCTGGAATATTGCTGTGGTCCCTCTGCTTTGCCCCTGGCTGCTTAGTTTGTACCCAGATAAGCATGTGATACCCTTCACCCAGCCTTTATCCTATCGTAGGGCCACCAGCAAGGCAGGTCAGGTGTGGGCACCTGAGGGCTCCACTGCCTTCAAGTGCCTGGTGTCAGCCCGTTTCTGTGCTGCCTTGCTCAGCAACATCTCCGATTGTGACGAGACCTTCAACTACTGGGAGCCTGTGAGTGCTGTGCATTGCCGACAGCTCAGTCTAACAATCACCTAATCATGCCCCAGATTATGGATTATGATGCTCTCCCAATCATTCTCTCAACTACTGGCACAGTCACACTTTTTAGCATTAAGTTAACTATAACATTAATTTAACCATATCACATTGTATAACACACTCAGTCGTATTAATTCTTCTTCCTCTCCCTCCCAGATGTCATAGTGGAACACGTAGGCTCATAGTCTGTTATTGATCTGCACTTCTCTACCAACCACAATCTCTTCCCTCTCTGTCTCTCTCTGATGCGCACAAACACTATTATCATGTAATTTTTAAATTATGGAAGGAGCAGACTAAATAAAAGAGACTCGTGTGTGATATCTCTGCTCTCCCACTTCTGTCCTGTCAGACACACTACCTGCTGTATGGCAAAGGGATGCAGACGTGGGAGTACTCCCCGGCTTATGCTATCCGGTCTTACGCCTACCTGTGGCTGCATGCCCTGCCCGCCTGCTTTCACGCCAAGATACTGCAGACCAACAAGGTACATGCTGCTGATCCAGCAAGAAATGGCTTCTGGAAACATTACTGTAGAACACGGCTACTCAACTCCAGGTCCTGCGGGCAGCAGTGCCTGCAGGTATTTGCTCCAAGTATACACTACACCACCTGTTTTCACTAATGAGCTTACTTCCTGAATCAAGGAGGTAAAATGATTAGTTAAACTACATGGTGTCCTTTATGGTTGGAGCAAAAACTTGCCGACACTGTGGTCCAGACAACCTGGAGTTGAGTAGCGCTGGTGTAGAGGGTCGATACGTTTCAGGATTTTATGCCAACTTCTGATGATACTCCAATCATTTATTCAGTTTTACATTCTACATGTTTTTAGTTTCCTTGGTGAAAACTGTTTACTGTGGTATCTAATATAGGAGGGGACCAGTACTGGTCAATGCAGCTTTCCAGGAAATTAAGACAATAATGTTTTTTGGACAAATGAGTGTCTGCAGAGAATGACCCCTCTCTTTGTGTCCTCTGCTCGGCAGGTCCTGGTGTTCTACTTCCTGCGCTGTGTGCTCGCGTTCACATGCTGCGTCTGTGAGCTCTACTTCTACAAGTGAGCATTCTACTTCCTGCGCTGTGTGCTCGCGTTCACATGCTGCGTCTGTGAGCTCTACTTCTACAAGTGAGCATTCTACTTCCTGCGCTGTGTGCTCGCGTTCACATGCTGCGTCTGTGAGCTCTACTTCTACAAGTGAGCATTCTACTTCCTGCGCTGTGTGCTCGCGTTCACATGCTGCGTCTGTGAGCTCTACTTCTACAAGTGAGCATTCTACTTCCTGCGCTGTGTGCTCGCGTTCACATGCTGCGTCTGTGAGCTCTACTTCTACAAGTGAGCAGAAGGGGAAGCCCTCCCAACAAAGCACCTTTATAAACCTGTCCTGCAGAACAGGCATGCGCAAGGGTTAGGGCTGGTCAGAGCGGACAAAAAGTGGTGCCTCTAAGGGGGTGTACTGCACTCCACCTGAGCAGAAAGGGACAGGTCTTTCATGGGGTCTAAAACATACTGGCTTGAAGACTGTGAGTCACATACCCCCCCCCCCCCCCATCCTCTTGCCTGTTAACCTAGGTTCATCACAGGCCAGCTTAGCTGACAGTACTGTGTGTGTGTGTGTGTGTGTGTGTGTGTGTGTGTCTTGTGTGTGTGCGCGTGTCTTGTGTGTGTGCGTACATGTGTGTTTCTTCACAGGGCCGTGTGTAAGAAATTCGGTCTACATGTGGGACGGCTGATGCTGGCCTTCCTGGTCCTGAGTGCTGGAATGTTCTGCTCCTCAGCAGGTTTTAAAAAAAAGATTATTTCAGAATTATTATTATTATTATACATAAGATGTAAGTTCTGTAAGACCTCCTGGATGAGCAGGTGTACATTGTTAAATCTTAATGATGTGTGTCATGTTATCCCCAGCCTTCCTGCCCAGCACTTTCTGCATGTACAGCACGATCGTGGCAATGACAGGCTGGTTTCAGGACATGCCCAGTTTGGCCGTACTGGGCGTGGCAGCAGGGGCCATCGTCGGCTGGCCCTTCAGCGTCCTTTTAGGGTGAGAGCATGGGATGGGGTGTATGGGGTCAGTTTGAGGGGTTCTGAGTTTGGATACGAGGTGAAACCCTATAAGATATATTCTTAGATCCATGAGCCCCACTTGCAAGGTCTCTGTTGTCTCTACAGGGACACTCTGTCAGGGACACTCAGAGCTGCTGGTTGAAAATTGTATTGCAAATTGATTGATTAATACGACTGATTGGAGATCCCACTTGCCTGGTGTCCCAGTACTGAATAAGTCCCTGTTTCGAGGGAAAGAATGAAAACCAACAGTACTACTGGCCTCAAGGCCAGATTTGAGCTTCCCTAGGTTAGGCAACTGAAACCCAATTGATTTCCAGGTTTTTTTTTCCTGGGAGTGGGCACTGTTCAATGATGGAATGGGATTTTCCTCCCAACTTCTTTCAGTGAAACTTCAGCTATATAAATGGATGTATGCTGTGTAACTGGTCTTGGAGAAGAGAATCAGAGAATGTCATTTTATGTATATATCAAAATGTGGGGTGTTTGTGCACATGCGGGAGGGGAGGGAGGATTACCCATTGTGCTGATTTTGTTAATGTACAGTCTTTGCATATTCAAGTTCTCTGGTAAATAAAGACTATTTGAATATATGAGAGCTGGACTGACTGCTCTCTTTGCTGATAGGTTGCCCATTGCCTTTGACCTGCTGCTGTTGAAACGCAGGTGGAAGAGCTTCATCACCTGGACTCTGGTGGCTCTGCTTCTGTTCCTGGTGAGCTCACACGCAAGTGTTTGAGTTCACAATCTGCTGCCACATTATTAATGCTCAGACATTCTGACATTCTCTCTTTACGCCTTTTGCTGTGCCTTTAAGTAATCATTGTTCTTGGATAATAAAATGTAAGCTACAGTTTGTAAGTTGGCCTGGATAAGGTTGTCTACAAATATAAATAAGTTGGTAAAGTACTGCCATTTTCCTGTCCTGCGATAATGTTATTATAATCAGCCAGGCAATTAAACTCTCTCTCTCTCTTTCTCATTCTCCTTTTCTCTCTTTCTCTTTCAATCTCTCACTCTACTCTTCCTCTCATAGGCCCCTGTGGTGGCAGTGGACAGTTATTACTACGGAAAGCTGGTGATTGCTCCCCTCAACATCATCCTATACAACGTGTTCACTCCTCATGGCCCTGATCTGTATGGTACAGTTTATTTAATCTGCTTTGTCCCAGGGACATTTTTGCAATGTAGTCAGACCATATGTCAAATTTTCTATTTATTATTTTGTTTTTTTTCTGTAGATGGCAGATAATTTTCTCCATACCCATTGTCCCTATATGAAGCACATGCAGGAGAGGGCAAGCTGAAGTAAGGATGTCTGCAGTTTCAGAGAGCCAGCAGAAAGGGACAGTGTTGGGTTATTATTCACTGAAAGTGGATCCATGGACATAATTAGCTGTTTTATGTTTTATTTTCTCTTTCTGAACATATTTGGAGCACTAACTGTGTGTGTGTGTGTGTGTGTGTGTGTGTGCGTGTGTGCGCGTGTGCGTGTGTGTGTGTGTGTCTGTGCGTGTGTGCATGTATGCTTTTGTGTTTGTGTTTTTGTGGTGAGTGTAGGAACAGAGCCCTGGCAGTACTACTTTGTAAACGGTTTCCTGAATTTTAATGTGGTGTTCGTGCTGGCCCTGCTCTCTCTGCCTCTCACTGCGCTGATGGAAGCCTTGCTTCAGAGGTTTAATGGTGAGCAAGCACTATGTGTGTATAGGTCTTTGTGTCTGTCTGTCTGTCTGTCTGTGTGGTGATAGTATTGTGTTGCTGTTGTTTCCTGCTGTAAATGGTCCACAGGAGCATGCAGAGGGAACATTGCGTCTCTTTATTAATGAAGACAGGCCTTTCCTAATGGGCAGCTGCCTGGATGCAGGCCAGCATTTGAAGGTTTTGCCAGGGAGCATGGTCAAATGAAATTACATGCTGCCTGCTTATACTGGAGAATGTCTTGTTGCTTTGCACCTATAAAACACACGCTCAGCAACAGCCCGCTAAGAGCTGCAAGCAGCGTGTGCCTGTGGCCTTTGATTGAAAACGGAACATTTCAGACAGGGGCTTGGGGTTCTGCCGGTCTGCTAATTCACACTAAGATACTGAACAGCACACTCTGTAAAATTCTAGTCACACCACCTTGGCAATGGTTGCTCAAAAGAAACAGGCTCATTCACAAAGCCCGCTCAGAAGCAGCTGCTCGGACAGTGCATTTGGACCGCGAGGTCACAGTTCAGTGTTCTGCCTGCATCCGTGAAACTGCTATTCAGACGTAAGCCGTGTAATTTGCTAGGAAGGGGTATGAGACTTTGGTCAGCAGGCTGTGACGCTCAATGTTGAGCTCCGCCAGTTTTGAGCCGCTTGCATTGTGCTGCCAAATCCAATTAGTCTGCAAGGAGAACAATGTATTTGTAATAAGGACATGTGCTCTGTAGTGATTAAGACCGCCGTGCTGCACGTCTTTTCTGACAACGCTCAACAATAAGCATTTTTGTAACTGGGCACCAGGTGTTTGGCTGGCAGACATCACATTACATTGCATTGCATTATTGATTTGTACTGAGTGAGAGGAAGGGAGTGTGATGGACGAAGAGAGGTGGTGACACAGAGGGTCATAAATGGAGAGTGTGATCAAGAGAGACTGGGAGGATAGAGAAAGGTGAAAGAAAGATGGTTAGATTTAGCAGCAGCAGGATTACAGTGTGAGCATGTGACCTCACCAGGAGGAGAAAAAGGACTTCTCTCTCAGTCATGCTGCTCACATTTACATAGCTGTATTTACTGAAGTGTTCAAGGTTATAGAGGCAGGAACCTTGACTATAACAACTCCCTTCCCATATATATTTTTTGAATCATATGTGAAGATTCAATATATTGGAATTCTTCATTTTCTGTGACAATAGTAGGTAATATAATCAACATTCAACTAAATACAAATGATAAAAACACAACACTGACTCACTTTTGAAATGTTAAACAGGTAGTAGAAATGTATAATATGCTGTAATTGAGAAATTGAGTAAACTATCGAACAATATTCCAGAATATACTGGTTAGGCAACATTGGTTTCAGTGGGATGAATCTGAATACAACCATTATAATGTATTGAGCACAAATTACAACAATTTGGCATTTATTGGAGAACATATTTGGAGAGCCTTCATGTATTCAAATGTATTATTCCATGTATTACAATATATTTTAAATATATGACAATATAATTTTCCATTGCTTGGTTGTGTAGTGAGTGCACTTGGATGTAGATGGTAAACCAGCGTGAGGTCTTTAAGGTACTGATGGGAGAGTGAGGCTTCATGAACCTAAATATGGGTGGGACTCACACTCACGACTCACTGATTCAACCAGTCATAGTATTTTATGTGAAGAGGAAAGTATTTTGACATTCTTGATTCATATGAATAAACTATCCACTGCACACGGTACTCCAGTCAGTCTTTGAAGGAGGTGTGTAGCTGAAGTGCAGGCCGTGTTGGTGTTGTGTCTGTTAGCCTGCAGTGCAGGCAGCCACAGGATGTACTGAAACTAGGCTGAGGTAAGATGAGCTGTGTGTTAGTCCAGGGTATGCTGTAATTGGACTGGGTTAAGCTGAGCTGTGTGTGTTAGCCCATGGTGGGCTGTAACTGGGCTGAGTTAAGATAAGCTGTGTGTCTGTTAGCCCAGGGTATGCTGTAATTGGACTGGGTTAAGCTGAGCTGTGTGTTTGGTAGCCCATGGTGAGCTGTAATTGGACTGGGTTAAGCTGAGCTGTGTGTCTGTTAGCCCATGGTGAGCTGTAATTGGACTGGGTTAAGCTGAGCTGTGTGTTTGTTAGCCCATGGTGAGCTGTAATTGGACTGGGTTAAGCTGAGCTGTGTGTGTTAGCCCATGGTGGGCTGTAACTGGGCTGAGTTAAGATAAGCTGTGTGTCTGTTAGCCCAGGGTATGCTGTAATTGGACTGGGTTAAGCTGAGCTGTGTGTTTGTTAGCCCATGGTGAGCTGTAATTGGACTGGGTTAAACTGAGCTGTGTGTCTGTTAGCCCATGGTGAGCTGTAATTGGACTGGGTTAAGCTGAGCTGTGTGTCTGTTAGTCCAGGGTATGCTGTAATTGGACTGGGTTAAGATGAGCTGTGTCTGTTAGCCCATGGTGAGCTGTAACTGGGCTGGGTTAAGATAAGCTGTGTGTCTGTTAGCCCATGGTGAGCTGTAACTGGGCTGGGTTAAGCTGAGCTGTGTGTCTGTTAGCCCAGGGTATGCTGTAACTGAGTTGATCTGAGCTTTATGTGTCTGTGTGCCTGCAGTGCAGAACCTGGGCCGGCCCTATTGGCTCACACTCTCTCCCATGTACCTGTGGATGCTGGTGTTCTTCACAAGACCCCACAAAGAGGAGCGTTTCCTCTTCCCCATCTATCCCCTCATCTGCCTGTGCGGGGCTGTAGCTCTGTCATCACTGCAGGTGAGCCCTCTGTTCCCACTCTCCACACAACCTGATCACCTGATTAGTCTATCCCAACAGAACTCTCCATACAAACCTGATCACTCTGTCCCAACATAACTCCACACACACTCTGTCCTAGGGCTGGGCAGTATATGTTATTTTCAGATATATTGTATGAACATTTGAAAAACATGACTTCCTATAATACTGGTTGATCTAACCCGTCTGTTTACAAAGTGCCACTCCCCAATATACAATGTAAATACACCACATAGCATAACAATTGTGTCTCTAATACCATAATAACACAAAAAATGTACAAGATGAAAATGATGTACAAAAATACTTAATAGTATAGCCCTACTGCTACCAGCGGTACCTCTGAACAAATCTAAAAATGGTTCTAATTTGACTATTATAAAAAAAACTTTAAAAAAAAAAAAGGTTCCACAGTTGACAAATCATAAAAAATGAACAGAACCTAGCCACCAGTAGTTACAACAGCCATAAAGCAAACAGACCTGGGTTCAGGGGAAAGGGCAGATATCAAAGTATTCATTAAGACCTTTAGTTACTAAAGTATAAAGGGTATGAATCCAAAAGGCATCCCTTAAGTAAAAGGGAATTCATATCACTTCCTCTGCAGGGACATTTAATATTTTCAGATATTTTAATGAGGCAAAATTATGTTGGGTCTGGGTAAAGTTTAGTGTCATAATTTCTTATTGTTCCTGGTTTTGAGTGTTCTGGTGGTCTTACTAATGTAGGCCAGGCCACACGGACACTTAAGCATATGTTCTTTAGTCTGATGTATGTAGCATGTAGCTCGAAACGTCACATTTTGTGGTGTTATTAAACTTTTCTTTGTAGCAGTATACAGCGTGTGGACTTCACTTTATCCATTATTATTTGTTTTCTGTCTGGTACCTGTTGACATTTTGGATGTGTGTGTTTTTAGGGCTTAAAAAACATTTCATAATCGTTGATATTGTTTATTGCCCAGCCCGACCTGGAAGTTTATTAATTATATTAATTCAAACCTAGAAGCTTTGTTTTTTTTAAATTTTGCTTGAATATTTTATGTTGTAACATTTCCAGGTTGCACATTAGGTTTTTCATTTTTATGTCCTGAGGTTTGGTCAGTTTTATTCAGAATTAATTAGTTCAAAACTCAATTAGAATTGTGTACATCAGCTAGTGAGCTAGTATTCTGTACACTAGCACAACCTAGTGAAATAACGTAGACACGACAATGGGTTGGAAAAATTACATATGTTTTATTGGCTACAACTATGAATATGTGAATAATAGAAACAATAATTGATATAACATTCTATGACTTCATCTTAATCAGATGAAAGGATAATTATGTGACGGCTAAATATAGAAGCTAACAGTCCTACCATTAACAAAGGTTAGTTTTGTGTGATGGGTTAATGACACGCTAAACTATATTTTGTGGTTAGCTCGTTTTATCAGTCTCATAAATATAAAGTTTTAACAGTGTAAAACTATAAGGTCAGGGAAATTGGCTATTCCCGACCGAAATGCACATAGCAACACAAAATACAAACAACAGTAGAAACCAGCAGTAAAATTACCTCAATTGGGTATTACAGGTTTTATGCTAGCCTATCAATTGATGTCCGTGCTAAATAAAATGCGTTTCAATACTTAACGGTAACAAAGGGAAGCCAGTCCCGATTCCGTAAGTGATGTCAGCTTGTCAGCTGGTCCAAGGTCCCGGCAGGTGCGTGGACTCCTGGATACTTCTTCACCGAAGTCGGGTCGCGACAGGTTTCCAGTTGGGTCGACGTGGATGTGCGCAGCTCTCCTCTTAGGTCCGGCCGCAAGGGAGACTAGAGGAACAGTTTGTAGAAATGTGTCCTGAAAACAGCTGTTGAAAATAAACCAGCTTGGGTTATTCTGTGGACGGTGGCAGGCCAACTCTGTCTCGGTGATCAGGCGAGATGCGGGTTGGGAAACGCAGAAGTCCGTCAGGGTTTCAGTGGTGCGTCTGGTAGGCGTAAGACAGCGTCTTTACCATCAGAGCCATCCGGGTTCAGTGGTGCGTCTGGTAGGGGTAAGACTGCGTCTTTCCCACCAGCGCCAAATTGGTAAAGTTCCATGGGTTTTTTTTGGTCAAAATACCTTTGATCCCAATTGGTAGATGGCCTTAGGGCATCCATACAATAGATTGTCTAATTTCCTTGGAACCATCAATAAATACAGATGGATCAGCCATCACCTCAGGGTGTTAAATTGGGGTCCCCTCTCTCCTTCTCATAAGAGGGGGGAGTTCCTGCCCAACCCGGTGCCTGATCGATTAAGCAGTCTGTGTTCATCTCAGCGTCACATGAAGAAGGGGACAGACACTCCATTGTGCCTCAGTTGATCAGTGTTAATTGTGTTAATTGTGAATGACTCTGCAGGGGGCCCAGTCTCATGATCAGAAAGCCAGAGTCCCAAAATGTCCCTGTGTAACCATTAACTACATTTACTATCCAATTTTTTTATGTTATTCATTCAATATTTCACACCATTCGGTGTACATATTCCTAATAAAAATAGAGAAATTTATCACTGCATTTTGATCATTATTTTTCTACAGTTACAGTATATTTCAATTTACTTCTCATGTAATTTGTATTGGAAACCAAATACCATGATACCATCGATAATGTGAAAGATATTGTGAATATATCGCCCGGCCCTACTCTATCCCAACATAACTCTCCACTCACACATCTGATCGCTCTGTGCTGACATAATTCTTCACACACACACCTAGTCACTCTGTACTGATATAACTCTCCACACTAATGTCAACTGTGATTTATCTTTTGCTAATAAGCCTATAACTTGGGCTAATTGAGTAAGTGAAAGAGAGGCAGAAGGAGCCCCCAGAATATGAATGTCTTTCCCCTGACATCTTTCTCCCTGCTCGTGGTTGTTTCCTGCAGAAGTGCTACCACTTCCTGTTTCAGCGCTACCGTTTGGAGCACTACACCATCTCCTCCAACTGGTTGGCCCTGGGGTCTGTGCTGCTGTTCGCGGTTCTGTCACTGTCTCGCTCTGTGGCTCTCTTCAGAGGTGAGGGAAACCACAGGTAGACATGCCCATATACATGTACACAAGTAGTGGGCAACAAACTTGTATTGGGCCACTACCATTTTTAAAATGAAACTGTCCTCTCCCAAGTTTGAAATTCGCAAGCTGTTGAGTTGTGGTTTCGCACCTGTTTCGCCTTGCCTGCACACCAATGCAGTAGATGCATGTGCTTGTTGTCTTTCGTTTACCAAGGAGTTTCCATACATGGAACCTGATGTACCAACACACATTTGCACTAGCACACACACTCAAACTTGTATTCATGTCTGCATATACACACCACACTCACGCACACATACTATAGCATTCACACATAAACTCACAGAAACCAAACGCTCACACTCGCATCTATAGACCTCGCACACAAAAACACACACACACACACACACACACACACACACACACACACACACACACACACACACAAAGGTATGTATCCTTACAGAAACCTGCATACCATGCATATGCACATGCATAAAAACGGTGCTCACGCATACACACACGCATATGCACTACACAGGTACATATGCTCCTACAAAGATACCCATAGTCACATGCATGCACGCGCACACACACACACACACACACACACACACACACACACACACACACACACACACACACACACACACACACACACACACACACACACACACACACACACACACACACACACACACACACACACACACACACACACACATCATCTCTTTGATGGCTTGGCCGTGCCACTGTTTGTGTAGGCTACCATGCCCCTCTGGACCTGTATCCTGAGTTTCACCGCATTGCCAAGGATCCTACCATTCACAATGTTCCAGAGGGGAGGCCGGTCACCGTCTGTGTGGGCAAGGAGTGGTACCGATTCCCCAGCAGCTTCCTGCTGCCCAACAAGTGAGTAGTGCAAGCCTTGCCACAGCCACATGCACTTCCTGCACTTCTTGAAGTTTGTTTAACAACGCAGTAGGGATCTCACACCTGTCTGCAAGTAGTTCACAGCAGGACTAGGGACAGTTATATTTAAAATCAGGAAATGCATTGAAATTGAATCCATGGATTTTAAAATGACCACAATCTCCTTTGGGGATTTTTCTAAATAAGTGATTCTGTTTCAGTTCAACTGACTGAATTGAAATAGAATTGCCTCCAAACTTGTGCAGTCTCCAATGAATGGTCATAACTGATCATTCTCCACTGCTAATTTCATATGTTCTTGCCACCAGACCTTTCACAATAAGTTACAATGTATTGCGGACGTGCATGTCTGTCTGTCTGTCCGTCCCAATCCAGTTTTTTCTCCACCCTCGTAAACTTCACTTGGGAGGATGTGATGCACATACCAATTAAACAGGGCTGCTGCCCAATCCGTTAAATGTTATGCCCTCCTGCACTTCCTCTTGCCACTTCCACTTGGGAGGATGTGACGCAGCACCAAAACAACACGAGTAGACACTCGAACCGACGGGGAAGAGCAAGGGAGGGAGTGGAATTATTTCGGAATTGGACTGAAAATTCTGGAAATTCGCCAGAGCCAGTGAGTTTGTGCAAAACTTTCCAATAAATTGTGAGTTTGTGCAAAACGTTCCAATAAATTGCATAAGACAGAAAGCTCCAGCCAACATCTCAATTTTTATTCTGGCAAAAGAGAAAACGAGAAAATGATTATCAATCAATTTATTGAAAGACAGCACTTTAAAATACCTCATAAGCAGGAATGGGGAATAATACACTTATGTTAAAAAATACCTCAGAATAAATAAAAAAACAGCAATCAAAACAGTGGATTTTTAATTTTTAAAGTGATACTGCAAACCGACTTTTCCCATTGAAAACCGATGTTTTGGGTTAGATTATGATCATACACAACTGTTTTTCTCAGAAAATCGTGTGTTTAGTCAAAATGGGTGTTTTCTGAGTTTCTGTGTAGGCGTACAAATACGCTGGTTTCCGGGGGTTCGTGACGTCACAAGATCCTTAACATAAAAATGGGTGGAGTTGAGGTGATCCTAGGGTGGTCTCGGCTGGGCACGTGGTATAAAAGCAGAAACCAACGGGACCCTTGTACTGCTAACTAGCTAGTTCAAGTGCAAATGCACACCCTTTCACACCTTGACCGTATGAATATTCATAATATGACTACGTGGCATCATTGTCATATGACCACACCTACTCACTAGTTTCAGTTCAAATTGAAGCGGTAAAAAAGGCCTTAGAAAAGGCTCTGCAGTATCTCTTTAACGGATTGGACCGTACTCGCCCTTGGCAACGCCTAGCTTCTGATTTCTAAAGGGATTCCCCCAAGTGGAAGTGGCGAGGGGAAGTGCAGGAGGGCAGAACATTTAACGGATTGGACCGCAGCCCGAGTCAGCTCTTTTGCAGACTCGTTCCCTGAAGAAAAGTTGAGGGTGGAGGGGCTATGTCACAAACTTCACTTTGCTTTCTAATAGATTGGCCTCACACCTAAAATGGAGACCAAGGGTACATCCTGGTCTCAAAAGGGATTCCTCCAAGTGAAGTTTGCAAGTGAAGTTTACGAGGGTGGAGCAAAAACTGTATTTGGACGCACCCTGAGAGAGAGAGAGAGAGAGAGAGGGAGAGAGAGAGAGAGTGGGAGAGAGAGTGGGAGTGGGAGAGAGAGTGGGAGAGCTGGAAATTTTCCTGCTTTTGGATGTGAATGACCAGTGAAGGTGATTCTTTGGCCCATTGAACAAAGGTGGAGTGTCGCAGGCCTTCCCAGCCTGATTCTGAGCTGCTCCACATGGTTCAGCCAAGCACTTTCTCAAGCTTTTCTTTGGAACATGTCTGCTTTAGCGGCCCTTTGCCAGTGAGTCTGGGGCTCTAATTGCACAGATAGTAATTCTCAATGCCCCCCAGCTGGCAGCTGCAGTTTATTCCGTCTGAATTTCGGGGACAGCTCCCCAAGCCCTACGGCCCGGACCCCCTGGCCACACGGACCCTCCCCTCCCACATGAATGACCAAAACCTGGAGGAGCCATCCAGATACGTGAGTGAGCTTCACACCTTCCACTGAGCAAAGTCTCCCAACACTCTCATTCAGACACACACACACACACACACACACACACACATACACATGCCAACAGACGCACACGGACATGCATGCACTCAAACATGTGTACAGACACACTAATACACACACACCCCTGCATATTAATCTCCCGCTTCCTCACCTGCTCCCCCAGGTGGATATCAAACACTGCCACTACCTGGTGGACCTGGAAACCGAGACGGAGGCCCCTCGCGAGCCGCGCTACACCGCCAACAAGGAGGAGTGGAGCATCGTGGCCTACAAACCCTTCCTGGATGCTGCCAGGTCAGTCACTGCCCTGTGCAGGGTTTTGTTTTCTACCCCAATTGTCGTCCAATTTGTAATGCACAGTTGGGTTCTCTCTGATTGCTGAGGCGTCCTCTGACACTTCATGTCAGTCTCTGCTTCTTTCACTCAGAGGTCCAATGGTTGAGCTCACCCAGCCATTGAGTCAAAGGAGAACACCCCCATTTGTAATTGTGCAGGTAAACGGTGGGGAGTCTGACTGACGAGAGGGGGCTGTGATGGTGCGCAGTGAGACACATTCGCGCCACTCACTGGAATGCCTCCCTCGCTACACTGATGCTACTGCCAGTCATGTGCCACCTGAGAGGGGCTTCCACTCGCAGTCAGCACTGGCCAGGTCCGCTTTCTGGACTGGACTGTGGGACGCATCCGCATACTCAAATAGTGTCTTAACAGGACGAGGCAACGCAGCAGCCCTGTTTTTACCCATGTTATTATTTTGTCAAAACTATTTGTAAATGCCCAATTGTATTTGAATATCAGGTTTTGTTGATTTGTACACAGATAGCTTCTAGACACATATGCATACTGTACATCCACACACACACACACACACACACTTCCAGCAACCCATTATCCTCAACAAAGATCTAATAGTCTGTACTGCTAATTGGTATCGAATCTAGTTCACTATTTAATTAAGAGCTCAATCAAAAAACCTAATTAACTGGGGGCACAGCTGATATTAAAGTCAGCAGACATGGCATGCTCCTTGCAGAGGAGTCGGATCACTGCTCTGTGGCAAGGAGCACAAACAATTATGTTCATTGTTTCTGTGCTTCAAGGATTAGCATATGCCATTATCCTGTTCTCTTATCCATTTATACCCTTTAACTGTAGAAGATTTATGGGGCCTTTTTAAAATAGTTTTTCATTCCGATTTGAAATCAGCAATGTAAGCAAGTTTCCACTACGCCATCTGCACCCGCAGACCAGGGGTTCATTTCAATCGCTTATTTTTACTCCTTGTATCCTTTTCTCGCGCCCTTTCCTCGCTGCTTAGCTCGATCGATTTCCGGGTCAGGCGAGGACCGAGGAGAAGAGGACGGATAAAATAAGTGATTGGAATCCACCCCAGGAGTAGGACAGGTGAAGCACATGCATACTTCTGATGCACTTCCCAGTGAGCCAGTGAGCGTTTTAACATCTACAGTCAAGGCAAATACTACAGGAGAGAGCATCAGCAGCACAGCTCTGTAAGAGTCAAATCACTGTCCTTGCCCTTCCACTGGGTATACCACAGTCTGAAGAAAAGGGATCTCTTATTGACTGATAATCTCATCAGGAAAGGTACAGCACACTTGGCATGCCACACTCCACCATCAAGAGGGTGTTAAGGGCGGGGCGCAGGAACCTCTTCTTATTTCAGGAAGCTGTGAGGGGGGCTTTTCATGTGCATCGTCTTTAGTGTTTCATGGCTTGAGCCGCTCATACTCTTACACTGCTCACTAGAGTCCATGAGAGGACCTGCAGGCAGTAGACTTCCTTTGTCATTTGCTACAAGTTTACTGGACTTTAAAGATGTGAAACTCCTGAAGGTGCCTTTTCCCTGCTAATTACTGTAATTACTACATCCAGCCCCTCTGTAATAATAATGCTTCTAAATACAGAGTACACAGAAAGACTCACTCAATCACTCACTCACTCAGACCCACACATACACACACACACACACAGGCACACATACATACAGGAAAATGCATGCCCTCACTCTCACACACACACACACACACACACACACACGCACGCTTAAATACACCACACAGGCGCTCACACAGACACACAGGCATGCAAACACACAGACTCATACAGACTCATTCCCTTAAAAAAACATGCGGGCACACACATGCACGCGCACACGCGCGCGCACACACGCCTGTCGGTAGGCTACTGGAGCAGCGTGCGTCATCGGGGCTGTTTAGTCCCAGCAGTGTGTGTGCAGTGCAGCTAATAGGAGAGCGGTACATATGGGAGCATTTTACACACACACATAGAGGCATGTACCACTGCACCCCTCTCCACCCCCCACCCCCCCACCAAGTCTCACAGATGGCTCCCCCGTTAGGCCAGTCTCATCATCACAAATCAATGGGGTCACTCAACAGAGCCGCTCTGCATTCCAAGACGTATTTAATCACAAACGCCGCGCTCGAGTCGGCCCGCACAGCAAACCCACTCTCCCTTGAAGGTCGCCACTGAGTCCTGCAGGTTGGTTGTGGGTCGGTTTCCACACCTCCCCGTCTCCTCGCTATGTCTCATACAGGAGGCTGTGTGCTCACATCCCCCAAGGTGTTATAGATTGAGCTACTGAGCGGTAATGAGCTCACTGCTTCCAGTCTGGTGCTTTGGCTGGGTGATGGGGAAGGAAGGGTGAGCTGTTTTTTAGACAAGAGAAAGTGAGCGCATCTGGAAACCTGATCTGAAGAAGCCTAGCTTGCCATATGTGTTGTGTTTCCACAATTTAAAAATGAATTAAGTTCACCATTAAGTTCTTCTGTATCGAGTGTTCTGTACGAACCCTTCTACATAACACTGTTGGTTTACCCTTAATATCTTAAATTAAAACCACATTACTCAGTTAATGACAAAGAAGTGTACATATATTGGTTTAAAAGCTCAGCTGACAAAATCTTCTTGATGGTGTTTCTTGAGAGTACTTGAGGGTGAATATATCTGTTAGTGATTTCAAGAGCATTTCACCGCATTTAACACTCCGTGATCTCTTCAACACCCCCATCCCCTCCCCTCGATTTCTTCAACATGCCTGCTTTCATACTTCACACTGCACGGCCTTATGGGACGTGTACTGACGTCAGCGTGAGCCGGCGCAGAAGCCCTGCCTCGTCAGCACTGGGGAAATGTAGCTGGCAGACGGAATTAAAATTGCCATCAGGGCCAGTAGCTAATTGGGCCGATTCGACAGCTGCTTTGTCGTCATACCCGTTGCCCCCATTTTCCTTCAAGTCAGATAGAGAATCACTGCACCCGATTGCTGAAAACCTCATCATCCTCTGTATGTGTCCATGATAGGTGGCACACACGCCCTTTATCCAGTGGTGATCCCTCACATCAACCCACTGTAACTTCAGCTTTTGTCCGTGTGCCCCGCCCTCCCCACGTTAGTTAGTGGGAGCTGGACCGATGTTTCCATGTGGGAGAATACCGCCACCCTCCCCTGTGCAGCTCATCGGTTATATTTGGTTACTCTCCAGCGCTCTCTCGGGGTGCTGTAGCGGGAACAGGCTCAGTGACGGGTTGGGCAGGAGGTGGGGGTGATGACAAATTTCCGTGTGTCTGAAGGGTGTACCGTGTTGAAATGCGTACCCCACATACCAATGGAATTCCTGCCAGGAGTCATCCTGTTGGATTCCTTTTCTGGCTTTTTCAGCTTTATTAAACAGCACAGTGTCGAGCGACAGGAAGAATGGGGAGCGAGCGAGAGAGAGGGAGAGACGTGCGACAAAGGTCGCGTGGTCGGATTCCAACCGCCGACGTCTCGGTTCGCAATGAGCATGTGGATAGTGCTCTACAGGCCACGCAACTGAGACAACCCCGTTGGATTCCTCTGTCTTATTTTCCACGATATGTCCCTGGAGTAGACGAGAGAGGTCATGCTGTACACCACACATGCACACCATGCTGCCGCTGGGAAGCAAAAATGTATCAGACACTGCACACAACCTGCTATGGCCCAGGCGAAATTGTATCCTGGGTAAATACAGCAGCTTTTATTGTTGTGGGAGGGAGGGCAGCGTTCCTGCCTGCTTATCGGATTGTGATCAGAGGTCAGTCAGGAGCGTTATGATGGCTGGTGGGGGACTGCGCAGGTGACTGGAGGTGACCTTGTCCTCTGTCTCTCTGCATTGCACCCCTCCTCACTGGTTTGATCTAACCATCCCAGCTTGATAGGCTATGCCGGCTGTGTGGCGCTGCTGACATTAGGGGGCAGCCTCGTACCATTTCAGGGAGAGTATATGGTATATAGCGAACATGTTTTACTGGAAACCAAAGGCAGGTTTTTATCAGATTATGTTTTCCAGTGTCCAAGATGTGTTGTAAGGGTTTGGAAAGTGCAGATTTGTAACCAGAAGGGTGTGTGTTCCCTTACTGCAGATATTTTGATATGCGCCTATATATCATGTTGCTTTATTAGAATTTCTATTGAATTAAGTTAATAGTTAATAATAATAATAACAACTATTTTACGCCTTTTGTTGTGCCTTTAAGTAAGGCTGTCTCTTTACATTCTTCTCGATAGTATAAATTAATCATTGTTCTTGGATAATAAAATGTAAGCTACAGTTTGTAAGTTGGCCTGGATAAGGTTGTCTACAAATATAAATAAGTTGGTAAAGTACTGCCATTTTCCTGTCCTGCAATAATGTTATTATAATCAGCCAGGTAATTAAACTCTCTCTCTGTCTCTCTCTTTCTCTCTCTCTCTCTCTCTCTCTCTCTCTCTCTCTCTCTCTCTCTCTCTCTCTCTCTCTCTCTCAGGTCTTCTCGCTTACTCCGGGCATTCTTTATCCCATTCCTGTCGGAGCAGTACACCACTTACAGCAGCTACGTCATCCTCAAACCCCGCCGGCCCAAGCAGGCTAGGAAACGGACACAACCCTAACCCCGACCCTTCATTCCAACCACGCACACACACACGACCATCACCTCTTTCCCCCAGGTCATAGTTTCCCATATTTCCTCTGTCATCAGCTTGGCTAACTGCTCCAGCTGCTCGCAATGTCTGTGTTCAGCCAGCGTGTATGTGTGCGTGCAAGCGTGTGATTGTGTTTGTGTAGTATTTGTGTATGGATATGTAGTATGTGCCTATTTCTTTGCGCGTGTGTTGTGTTTGCCTATGTGTGTATGTGTGTGTGTGTGCATGTATTTATGTAAGGATGTTTGTGTGAGTGAGTTTCTCTATACGGATGTGTATGTGCGAGTCTATGTGTCTCTGTGTGTGTGTGTGTGTGTGGTTGCTAAGACAAGGCCATTGAAGAGGCAGACCTGGCATGGACCAGGAGAGTCTGAGAAAGGATGAGCCTGCAAACACACATAGCAGTGGAGCTACAGAGCAGCTGTACAACCAAGCCCCCTCTGACCTCTGACCTCTCCCCCAGTATCGCACATTCCTTCGCCCACATCCTTCTGTAATTCTGCCTCTCGGGTTTCTGTATAAATGAAGAAGGCTGAAGAAGGGAAGCTCCTGGTCTGCTGCCCGTCTTGGTGTATCCTATCCATGTTTTCTTTGTTCCCCGTGACTGGCCCAGGAAACCAAATGAACCAAGCCTGTTTACGACCCAGCCCGTAGAATGTCCCGTCTTTTGTCACCATCTCAGTGTTCTTTCTTTATGGAGTGAATATATGAGTCATTTGGCAGGAAGGTGTAGAAATAACCATGTGGTTCTAAAAGGTACCTATGTTCGTTACTTTTATGATTTCATACATACTTTCTGATCAGAAAATTTAAATTAATTATTGAAATTAAATTGTAAGATGAAAACAGTAAATTAATTGGGTTGTTAAGTCATGAAAATATATTCCAAAGAAAATGCCTGGGAGAAATTTTTTTTGTTGGATGTACTTCATCGAATTTACAATTTCTTTGTATATCCAACCTAAAAAATTAGTTTTTTTTTATGAAAAAAAAAATGCCTTTAAACATTATAGGAGTGAAAGAAAATATATTAATTGGATTTGTTTGAAGGAGACTCCTCATTGGTTCACCAAGGCTACCTGAAAGGATCAGGATGTCTGTTGAATGTTTTCATTTGGATTGTCTGGTGTATTGTGACAGGAATTCAAACCAGTGTTAACTGTATGACAAGAACATTGTCAAATAAAAGACGATATCATAGTGATGTGTGTGTGTGGTTATGCGGACGTGTCTGTGTGTATGTGCGCGTTTGTGCGCTTGTGTGTTTTTGGGTGTGTGCACGCGTGCATTTGTGGGTGCATGAATGCTTGTGGATCATAGGAGCGCGCATGCTTGCCTGTGTTCCCCCAAATCGACAGATGCCATTTTAGCGATGAGACCAATGCAATGGTGCATTCAAAAATGGTAGAAAAAATAACTTGTTTTTTTTTTTAAAAAGAAAGGAGAGCAACTTGACAGGCACAGGTTAAAAAGTTGACCCACCGAGTCCAAGGACACAAACACAGCTTCTTATATAGAGGGTTGTGGTGTCAGTCACACTAAGTCCTGCAGCAGAACGACCCACATCCTTGCTCTGCTATGTCCCCGTGAATCTGCCCCACAGATGCACAGAGCGTGGAGCCTGTGTGTGAAACAGATGGAACATCATGTTGGCCTTTGTCCCAGGTGCATGTTCTGCTTACAGTGGGGTCATGTAAATACCGTGTGTGTGTGTGTGTGTGTGTGTGTGTGTGTGTGTGTGTGTGTGTGTGTGTGTGTGTGTGTGTGTGTGTGTGTGTGTGTGTGTGTGTGTGTGTGTGTGTGTGTGTGTGTGTGTGTGTGTGTGTGTGTCAGCGATGGGGATTAGTGAGTTGCCTTCATTTATGGCACTCTAAGCCGTATGATACCACAGGGAATATCCATTTTAAACCCTCCTGTCAATGCAATGACGCACACAACCCCCTTTTCAATGGGAAAGAAAGGAATACATTTGTTGTTATATAATAATAGCTGTACAACAGCAAATATGGCAAATTCCTTCCCATAATGGACTTTAACCCATGCAAGCTAGTATGTTTATGTGTGATTTGTAAAAATGGGAGTGGTCAGCTTTGTATGCAGTCCACGTACTTTCTCTCATAATGGACCCTGCCAGATCCCTTCCTATATCCCAGTACTTGTTGTCTTTATTGCATTTACTTGTGTCCATCCAGACTTGAGGGGGAAAAACTCCAGTTGAAGAGATTTTGTGCTAATAGTTCAGCAGAACAGGCCTTTGTCTAAACTATGCTAGGCAGAGGTATTGTGTGTGTCTGTCCTCTCGGATGTTAAAATGTGTTTGGACATCAGGGTTTGATTTCCAAGCTGGGATGAACTGGGATCTGCAGCATGTCGGGCAAGATGGGGCGAACCCAAAACAAGGGATATGCATGTCTGCTGTCGGACCCTGACAGTACAGTACACTCTTAGGAATTACGAGAGCTCTCAACTTCTTAAGCCTGTTTCAGTTATTTAATTATGTGTTACATGGGATAGCCTTGGTTAGATCTTGCACCACTGTTTTCCAGGTCGAAATACAGATATTTCAATAACATCATTATTCTGGGTGGCTGGGTTCTATCCATGTCAACTGTAGCAGGGAGTCCAGAATCAGTGGACCCAATTAGTCTCCTCTTGCCAGGGATTGGGTGGGTTTAAGCAAGAATTCATTGGTTACCGCTGCATTAAGGCCTCCAATATAATGTGCCAGACACCCGTAGGCTAGCAGTTATCTTAATTGAGAGTTGCTGTGTCCAGTGCTTGCTATCCTGTATTCAGCTATATGGCTTGTATTGTAGAAAGTGAGCACAGGCTCATACGCAAATACATAGGAGGACTGTTCATGCTTGAGCTGCACTGCTTCTGTCCTTCAGACAATTGGGGGAAAAATACAATATAATAAAAGATCATTCATAGCATGACCACCATTGTGTGTTCTGCAAAAGTTTTCCGGCATTAAGAAACAAGCTCTCTAGTGTGACCAGACCTATCACTGAAGCATTCACCCATTTGCCATGACAGCCTTATCTCATAGGACTCTTGTGTGCTTTACATAATGAACTGCAGGGCCCAGGGTAGCTGGCTCTATCACTGGTGAAGTATGGAGAGAATGGCTTTGAACAAGGATGTACAGTATGCTTGTAATGACATTTTTCTTTCAAGGGAAATTCCAATGAAGGATTTCAGATTGACTATTGTTGCATCTAGGAACTTGGTCACAGATAGACTTGAATGTCCCTTGACTCTAATTTTAGAATCTTAGTTATAAACAGTACATGTTCCCATGACACGCTGGTCCTGGTTCATCAGGGGCCAGGGACCTTAATACATGTGTGATGAATATAACTGATGTTAATATTCTATTTTTCATTTACTTATATATTTTTTAAAACTTCTCTGTGATTAATTTTCTTATTGGCCAGTAGTGTGGCACAAATTGTCTAGGGGCAAGCCTGCCAGTGCCAGATATTTTTCAAGGGGCATTCCGCAAAAGTTCCTAATCTAATTTGCAGTTTCTGCCTATTAAGTTCCTGATGGAAAACACTCAAATTCAGTGGATTCTGCATTTATTTGCACATTCTTATTCGGAGGGACAGATTATTGCATGTAATGCTAGATAAACAGTATGTCTACTCATTGAAACTGTTTTTTCATAAAAGTGCTGCAGCAATCATGTTATCATGGACAAGTGCCACAGTGAAGGGGACTAAATAAAACAAGCTGATACAACAAGTGCTGTAACAGCAGTCACAAAGTAGAGCATCGTTCATAACTGGCTGCAGTTCAATAAATCCTAGTTAGAGCTGGGAGAGAGGATAGTTTGGGTTCAGGGCGCCAAGATGTATTCAAGATGTATTTTCAGTCTGGGCTTCAATCAACATTTTTATGTAACTAACAAACAATTATGAGTACAAAAATTTTAAAGGATAAATGTTGATTGAATAGAGGCCTTAATGCATTTCAGACCCTGGCACAGCCTTACTAAACTTACTCCATCTTTGACAGCATGCAGTATCTCTTGGAAAGCGCAGCATGGAGCAATGGTTATAGAACTGGCTTTGTTGCAAATGACAAATTTGTTGCAAAGGTAGCCTCACCCAAATTACTAAAGTACAATATCTAGAAAATGGATGGATACAAATGAATTGGACTTTTAAAAGTTAATCTATTAAATAATATTATTCTCAAACAATGTTATTACAAAGCAAGAACTCAGTGCACAAGTGTTCAGGTTGTTGCTGAAACAGTTGTTCTTGAGTTCACTGTGTCACCCTCACCCATACACCAGGAGTACTGCAGCTCCTCTGATGCAAGCCAGTGGAAATTTTACACCCTACAGACCACAAAGTATGAGCTAGTTCTCACTGATGAAAAATAGCCTGGTAGTCTGTGGACATCTTGCTCCTTGTTAGGAGGAACTAATCCTGTGCTTACCAGAGAAACCCTGTCCAATATAAACCCAACTCACCACTGGTAGAACAACACCAATTATAATCTGCTGCTGTGCTGACTATAGTAAGCTAAGTACGAGTCCCACAACTGTGGCCATGATGCGCAGCCTGCGCCTGTGGTGAGTGCCTATACTGACGGATCCACAACTGTGGCCATGATGCGCAGCCTGCGCCTGTGGTGAGTGCCTATACTGACGGATCCACAACTGTGGCCATGATGCGCAGCCTGCGCCTGTGGTGAGTGCCTATACTGACGGATCCACAACTGTGGCCATGATGCGCAGCCTGCGCCTGTGGTGAGTGCCTATACTGACGGATCCACTCAGGAGTACAGTCCCCTGATGTGATTTTTTATATGATTTTCTTTTCTTGTAGAACATTAATGGTCAAGTACATAGACTTCTTTCCCAGCTATTTGTTCTATCAAGGCCCAGTCCAATGTTCATTCTTCAATGACTCGCCAGTCCTGCAATTTGCAAATCAATATGTTCTGGAGATGGCAGTCATTATTTTCGTCATTTCAGACTGATTAGATTGTAATACATTGTGTTCTTTTGTAACACTTGAATACTTGTCATCAGGACAACATTGCCTGTAATGTTTTTCAAAGAAATTGCAAAATATCAGCAATAAAAAAACAAAAACAATCGTGTAAAATTGCTTCCATGAAATGAACATTCAATCTCAAAAGCGACATTTCACCAAATTAAACTGAGGGTGACAATAATTTCAAGGCAATTCATTGTTTGCTGCAATTATTTCTTAGATTGCTCATTGCGTGTTCCAGAATGAACTGCACTTGTGTTTGAAATACTAAAAGTTTGTTCAATGAACAAATGTCAAAGTAACTCGAACAAAACATGCAGATGGTTTTATCATTTTATTTCTCTACCATAAACATTCTGAAAATAAAAATAACTGTCTTTAATGTGCATATTATTTGTAAATGTTGTCTCATTGTTAAGGTTTATTAATGTTGTTATACAAGGACCATAAAGTACAACTGTGTAGCTACTGTAAAAAAAAAGTTGTTAGAAAGGTGCAAATGTTCTCACACAAGCACGTCTACAACAGTGTAGTGTAGATTAGCATTAACCTGCCTCTCTTTTACCTCCTCTTTTCATTTCTGCAATTATACAGCACTGCCTGCTAATGACATGAATTATAGATGCTGTTTTGCACAAATGAATGAATGAGTGAAAGCTTTAATCATAGGGACAGTCGGATGGCCTCAGTGTGTTCTGATTATGCTTATTAAGTGTACTTCCTTTGAGGTTGTGATTTCTTCTCGGTGGAGTTCAGTGGGAAACGACACACTGCTTTTAACATTATAGCTTAATATTTGAGGTTAGAATGCACGATGGGTGTTTAAAAAAGCTACAGCTGAGAAATGTGTTTCACTCTTACACCTCTTACACCTATCATCGGATTAATTGCATCCTTGATTGTTACATTCAGTTTTTCAGTTTACTGGCTTCCAGTACATGCACTCAACTCCTTCAATCATCCCCGTCTGTCACATTACATTCACAACTGATATACTATTCATTTCATTTCAAGTTTATTTGATAGGGACAGATGCAGTATACATAGATACTATGATGCAGTGTGAGTTGTATGTCCTGTGAATAAACCCGAATAAACACATGAACATGAACAATAATCATGATCATCAAGAGTAACAATAATTCTAACTTTCACCATTGTTTTGCATGTGTCCCTATGCAAATGAATTGATTCTGCATTCATGCATGGTTTTGAATGTTTGGTGTCTCCTGGTTCAGTCCAGCTCCCCTCACGCCTTGAGGGACCTGACTCTTCAAAGCTCTGGGAAGCTGTTGTAGCCCTACCTCAAAAACCATTGGATCGGAAGTGAAAACACACAAGGGAAAATGGAGGATATTTTCGCATAACTGACCTGGAAAAGGAGGCAAGGAAGAAAGAACAGGACACAAAGAAGATAAGACAGTTAAGGCCGGGTGAAATAAAAGCCTCCAAAAGACCGCTTTGCAAATTGCACAGCATCCAACAACTGATTCAAAGTTTCACTAAACAATATTGGCAATTATACAATAAACAGATTAGTATTGGTAATTTGCACTTGTAGTGCAGTGTTACAGCTGCAGAGTAAACAAAAAACGATATAGGCCCTCCTGATGGTTCCTTTCCAACACCTTCCGTTCATCCAATACATGACCAATCACTGCAGCGCTGCTGTAGTCGCCCCTGTTCTCTCCGACAAGAAACCCCGTAGCAGGAAAGGGCGGAAGCCGCAAACCTTGTCCAAAATGGCGGGAGCTGATGGAGACGACTCTCTCTACCCTATCGCTGTGCTCATTGACGAGCTACGGAACGAAGATGTCCAGGTAAACGACAAAAACGATTTTATACAAGTTTGCGGGGATACTGGTTTATCTGTCATGCCATGGGTCAAATTGCGTTGGTGTAAATACAGTCGTTACAACAAAGGCCTGTTCCAGAAATCAAAGCCGGTTAGCGATAAAGCTAACTAGCTGGATAGCTTGCTGACTAACGCCGGCTACAAATCCTGTCGCGATGTTTTGTATTGCTTTGGTTAAAGTACGACAAGCTGTGGGTCCTTTTGTTAACGTTAGCTAGTATTTTGAACGCGAGTGTATAAACGGTAACGTTACATAGTGGAATGAATGGTGTGCTTTGAAGTGACTGTTTTAACTGCTTTGATGGTTGATGCTAGATTCGGTGTGTATTAACGTTAACCTAGCTAATTTAACACTAAGTGAAGCTCAGGAGGCCGTAGTTTACGTTAGTCATCAATCTGCTATTGCTAACTAGGACGCTATCTAATGAAAGGCCTTTTAACCATGCCACCAGGATGCTGCCAAATTCACCTTCATCTGTTCTTAAAGCAAAATTGAACTTTGGTAGAACTTTGGGTTGTGTAGTTACCTGGTCATGGTATTATGAGTCCAAATGGTGGCGAAATTATGTTTATTGGTTGCTCTGTGCTCCCCTGGGGTGATAATCCAGAACAGGGTGTTTGTCGACCTCCATTCACTTCTATAGCGCAGCTAAAACGGTCTCAAAATGACACTTCTCGCACGTATACGAACGCGAACGAAGCGGATTCTGTGAACACAAACAACAACCATTTTTTTGTGTAATTTAAATTATTTTAAAAACTAATTTCTTCATTCCCTCTGCGGTAGCAAGCTACTTAAAAAGACTAGCAAAATATCGGCAGGTCGGTTTGTTTACAACCAGGAACGCTTGCTTCTGTGGAAATTTGGACCAATGACGAGTGGTTTCTGACACGAACAGTTCTTACCCGACCTACCTTCCAAATAAAATACGAAAAAGCCAGGAAAGGGCCATTTAATTTTCTCAAAAAATTGGTAAGAGGACTGGTTATTGTTTGTATTGACAGAATCCGCTTCGTCTGCGTTCCTATACGTGCTAGAAGTGCCATTTTGAGACTGTTTTAGCTGCGCTATAGAAGTGAATGTAGGGTGACAAATACCCTAGTCTGGATTATCACCCCAGGGGAGCACAGAGCAACTAATGTACTTATTTCTCCAGCATTTGGACTGGTATCATGGCCAGGTAACTACACAACCCAAAGTTCTACCAAAGTTCAATTTTTCTTTAAGAATAACTTGGTGTCTATTATTTTAATGTAGTATAGATAACGTTAATGTTACATAACATTGATGCTGTCACCCATTAATTTCTTATTGATGTAATTAACTTAATTAATTTGGATAGGTAAGCACTTGAGTGCCACAGAAATTGATCAATTAAAATAGTTATACAGATTATACAGCTAACTCGGGTTATACAGCTAACTCTAATCTTTCTTCCATGTACAGTACCAGTCAAAAGTTTGGACACACCTACTCATAGAAGGTTTTTTTCTGTTATTTTTACTGTTTTCCACATTTTGGAATAGTAAAGACATCAAAACTATGAGATAACACAAATTAAATTATGCAAAAACCAAAAAAGGGTTAAACAAATAAAAAAAAAGTCTTATATTTTAGATTCTTCAAAGTAGCCACCCTTTGCCTTGATAACGGCTTTGCACATTCTTGCCATTCTCTCAAACAACTTCTGTGGTAAACAGGTAAGAAGGTGATGCCATCATGACTGTATAAAAGGATATCAAAAGACTCCTGATAACTTATTTCCAGGTACTCTTAGAAGCGATACTATAACCTCTGCATTTGAATGGATCTCTATGGGAATTGGGGGGTGGGACTAGATTTAGCTTTAAATTACACTGGAACAGTGTGGAACACATGGTTGGCTAAATAGCTCTAAGTCATGAAGGGTCTGATGTATCAAACAAGCCTTAAACCATCACTCTGCTGCCAGATATGCAGTAGATATGGATGGATCACTTGAAGGGTTGTTTCTCCTGCCAAATTTTCCTATTGAACTCTATAAATAAGTCAGGAGAAGAAACCCTTCAAGTTATCCATCCATATCTACTGTATTTCTGGCAGCAGAGTGATGGTTTAAGGCTGGTTTAAATATTCCACATAGATCCATCGCATAGTGATTCACATTGTATCGCGATACACGTGAATTGTATCGTGATGTGTATCGTATCGTGACCCTTGTATCGTGATACGTATTGTATCGTGCGGTACATGACGATACCCAACCCTAATGTATACACCCCTGAAAAATGGCTTTAACTTTGAAGCATCTAAACCACAATTACAAAGGCATCTATACAGGTGATTCCTATTAATTTGAATGCTAATTAGCAGCATGTTTCTGCTTAAAAGAGGTCTAACCAGCAGCACTTTGCTAGGTAAGTCTCCAAAGCAAGATGAGGATACTAACAGAGTTCCAAAGGGGCCCAATAGTTGGTGCCCGAATTGCAGGTGCGTCGGTCACAAAAAAGGCAAAAGTATTTAAGGTGGCAAGGGGAACAGTGTCAAAAATGACAACATATGCCCAACACCAAAAAACAGCATCAGCAAAAAATAACTGTGGCCGCAAGTCAAAGCTCCTCGACAGGGACAGACGGACACTTGCTTGGATAGTTGCTAATAACCACAGAACTACAGCTCTAAAAATCACCACAGAATTGAATCAATCCATATCTGAAACAGTCTCAGCAAAAACAGTACGTCCTGAGCCATAACATGGTGTAGGGAACACAAAGCCTGGACCTCTGAGCAATGGAGAAAAGTGATATGGTCTGATGAGTCATCTTTTACTCTTTTTAATACATCTGGACGGGTTTATGTTTGGAGAAAGCCTAAGGAGGCATTCAATCCACAATGTCTGTTGCCAGCTGTTAAGTATGGTGGTGGTTCTGTAATGGTATGGGCAGCCATTTCATGGGACTCATTGGGTCCAATGATTGCTCCATCGACATGTAATGGGCAAACAATATGAAACCATTTTACAAGACAAGGTGCACCCTATGTTGCAAACACTGTTCCCTCATGATGTCCCCAACTCCCCATATTCCAACATGATGACGACCCCATACACACTGCTAAAAACATTAAAGAATAGTTCCAAGAACACGTGGATCATGTCAAATGCCTTCCATGGCCTGCACAATCACCAGATCTAAACATAATTGAACCTTTATGGGAAGTTCTGGAGCGCAGAGTGCAAACTAGATTTCCACCTCCTTCATCCCTCAAAGAACTGGAGACTGTCCTTCTTGAACAATGGGCCGATATCCCACTACACACAGTTCAGAAATTGTATGACAGCATTCCTAGAAGGATTAAAACTGTTTTGAAGGCAATCTGTGCATACTCCTTATTAGTTACTAGATATTCAGTTTTTCTCTACCTGTATATATATATATAATATATAATTTCTTTATTTTAATTGACTTTTAAAAAATCTGCTGTTGTACAGTGTGAAGCTGGCTCTGCAGGGCGTACTGGGGAGGCCAGTGTTTATTTTCAGCAAAGGAAAGACACTGCAGGCACACTGATGTGGGAATTACTGGTGGGCGGGTATTATAGCTAATCTGTTGCCATTGCAGCCTCTATTAGAATTGCATTTCCGGCTATAAATGCACGTTCTCTGAGTATTCAATGACAAAGTATGCCTAAATCTGCCGTTACTGTTTGAACAGCTGGATGTTTTTGCTATGCTAGTTGTGATTAATCGCCAGGAATTAAACCTGTCGCCCACTAGTTATCTTTTCCTAACCACTGCCCCATATTTCCCACTCACGCTGCCTACTTGGGCTGCTGATCGAATGAGTTTTATATGGCTGTAGTCCCTATGCATTTCTTGTCTATGCATACTTGCTGAGAGACACAGACCTTTCACATAATAACTGGGCACAATCACAGCTTTTGTGCACCCAACTATGGTCTTAACTGTGGAGGGTGTCCTGAGAGCAGGACAGTGAATTTTTTTTTCTGATGAATAGCCTGTCTCAGCGTTAACACTGTTCCTCTTCTGTCACCTCCACAGCTCCGCCTGAACAGCATAAAGAAGCTGTCCACCATCGCCCTGGCCCTGGGCGTGGAGAGGACACGCACAGAACTCCTCCCCTTCCTGACCGGTACGTCCCTATGCACATACCCTCTCTAGTCCACCCTTCGGTACCTCTCTGTATCCTGTGCAGGCTGTTTTAGGTTGAGTGGCAATCTGTCACAAATGACGCATGTTCTGTTTCTCAGAGCTGTGTAGGAAAGGAGGATTCCTTATGTGATGATTGCTGCGGTTGAATTTGGCTGTAGTAGCGGTCACTCTTTGGGCAGATGCGATATGGCTTTATTGCAGCCATTTTAATATTGTACGCACTTGTCATGTTTGTCCCTCTGCAGACACCATCTATGATGAGGACGAGGTGCTCCTTGCCCTGGCTGAGCAGCTGGGCAACTTCACCATGCTGGTGGGAGGTCCCGAGTACGTGCACTGTCTGCTGGTGAGTTTACATCCAGCCGCCCCTGCATGTCACAAAAATCTGATTATTGAAACACTGCAAGTATGTGCTGAGACTTGGAAAATGAAGACTGAATATCGTCACAGTTTTGATGCATCTCAAGTCATAGGGAATAGTATTTTACTTAATATGTATTTTCTTTGATGATTGTTCTCATTTATAAATGGCCATGTGTGCATTGATGGTGGTCTGCCTTTTGGCCCCCAGGCCACTGGTTGAAGAGTGCTGGCCTACACAATGTCTGCAAATGAAAATTGCATTTGATTCATAGCAACAGTGCTGCCAACAATAAAATCAATATGTTAAAGGGGATAAGCGAATCATTAAATGCAAGAGAAAGTGCTTAATGCAGTAAAATGCATGGTTTATAGTGCTCACTGTATCCCCCCCCCCCCCCCCCCCAGCCCCCTCTGGAGAGCCTGGCCACTGTGGAGGAGACAGTGGTGCGGGACAAGGCGGTGGAGTCCCTGCGCAAGATCTCTCACGAGCACTCGCCCGTCGACCTGGAGGTGCACTTCGAGCCCCTGGTGAAGAGGCTGGCCAGCGGGGACTGGTTCACCTCTCGCACATCCGCCTGCGGCCTGTTCAGCGTCTGCTACCCCCGCGTCTCCAGCACTGTCAAGGCCGAGATCCGCCAGTACGTGCACCCCCACCCCGGTCTCCACCTCCGCTCTTTTTCTATCCCCTCCTTTTCTCTCAGCACATGACCTTTTATACTGCTCTCCTTTATCCTGCCTCCGTACAGTCTTTCAACCAATAGAATAAGGAAAGAATGCTCCGCCCACCTTTGGAATATGTCTAACTTTAGACTTAGGTCATTTGTCGATAATGCGCTTTCCGGTGATGTTTTGGAGAGCTTCTAATGTACCTTCCAAAACTTCTGCCAAAAGCTTATTGTTGTAGGACTGAACTCTTTAGCGATCTGTAGCGGTTAAGCTAGTCCAGCCACAGGCAGGACAATTAGGGGCTTACGGGTGTATTCTGGACATACACACCCGAATGTTATTCATTTATTTGATGGGCTGGATAATGTTATCTAACACAAAACTGAATAATTAAACGTGTCTCCAAAAAGAGCTTTCATTAGCTTCCTGCTTGGGTGTGCTGCTGTTTTAGTCATAAATAATGCATTTAGTTATCAAAGCAGATTTGATAATAACTGAGGTCTTAATTGATTGTGATGCCTGGTACTACTGGCGAGCTGAACAGAACTCAATTTCCAGGCACCCCCATCGTTCTATAGGCCTAGATGTGCTGAATAGCTTGCACATCTAGTCAGACTCTTTGTTCTTTCTCCTGGATCAGGTGGCTGTGGTCGGGGCCTGAGTGGGCATGGCTCAGACGGTTTTGTTTAATTACGTTTTTCCCGGCCTGTAGGCATTTCCGGACCCTGTGCTCGGACGACACCCCCATGGTGCGCCGCGCCGCCGCATCCAAACTGGGCGAGTTTGCAAAAGTCCTGGAACTGGACTACGTCAAGAGTGACATAATTTCTCTCTTCACTGCACTGGCCTCTGATGAGCAGGTACACACCCTTGCGAATATATTTAATCATATATTGGAGAACATTTAAATTATGGCCACTTTTGGACATTGCAATATACAGTACATCTTTAAATGCACTAATATGAAGTATATTTGTCTTTATATTTTTCATAAGTCCACATGTAATGTATAGCAGTGTGTTCAATTTCCATAGGCAAAGGTCATGTTCAAGAGCTGCTTGAATTACCAAGGGGGAGGGATTTCCACAACTGTCGCTGACACAAACTCATCATTTATGAATGATACGAGCTACCATGACATAGTGCCATATTAATGTCATGATGCGTCTGTGAATAGTGTTGGTTGAGGGTGCGTGAACAGGGCTGTAGAAAAAGGTATATATTGCTTGTTCCTCGAGAAATAAATGTCTGGTAGTATGCCTTGTTGCTGCTTCACTGTAGATAAAATGAAGTTAAATTAGCAAGATTATAGATTACCAAAGAACTATAGTTCTTGAGCTTCTCCGAAGCTAACAGAAAATAGATAAATTAAGGAACAGCATTCAAAAAGAGCAAAGCCATGTAAACAAAACAATGTCGAGCAACCAGCGCTCAATAGAGAATCTGGAATTTCTCCTGAAAAGTGTTAAAACTAATGCTGACGTTGCTAGATTTATAACATAGTAAACGTACTGGACAACGATGTATTGCTCCACAGAGAATGCCTTGTTGCTCCAATACCTATTCTCTGATACCTGTTCGTAGAGTAGCGTATGGGGAATTGCCTGATGCCTGCATCATTAGGGCCCGTCTAGAAATGTATATTTTGCAGGGGGCAATTTGAAAATGCATACCAGCTATGTTGGAATTAAAGTGAACAATATTAAAATACAGATAGCAGGACCCTTTGAGCAGGAGCTTAGCGATATGTTGACCCTAACCAACCAGGAACCGGTACAAGTTTAATACCATCCCTAGACCTTGATGTAGATTGTTTACTTGCTTACTTGTCCCGTCCCCACGCAGGACTCTGTGCGCCTGCTTGCGGTGGAGGCATGCGTCAGTATTGCCACCCTGCTGCCTCAGGAGGACCTGGAGACGCTGGTGATGCCCACCCTAAGGCAGGCCGCCGAGGACAAGTCCTGGAGGGTCCGCTACATGGTAGCCGACAAGTTCTCCGAGGTGAGGGTTAGGGAGGGGACAGGGGCGCAACTGGCACTGAAACACGGGGGGGTGTAATATTGCCGTTTTTCCCCTTCTGCCACACAGATGTGTATATTTGCAGAGCAGGGTGTGAGGCAGGGCACTCGAGAGGCCATTCTGGATCTTCGTGCCCCTCTCCCCCCAAGGTCAAAACAGGAAAAGCGGTCCCCTGCATGGGCTCTGGCCGTACTGTTCCTCTCCAGCTCTGGCTGGGATGGACACACAGAGCCCGCCCAGGCCTTTGACGCTGTGGGGGAGAGATGCGAGCTGAGCCCTCAGGCTGCTGGAGCCCAGCATGGGGAGATGCTCTCTGTCATCCTTTGTGTCTCTCCGCTCCTTGATCTTCCTTTATGAAGCGTTAACCCCGGCAGGAATGCCTGTCCATGCGGGCACAAGACTGTGACCCTTCAGCACACCTGACCTGGAATACTGAGGACAATATTTTCAGTATATTAGTATTTATTAGTATTAGTTAATTATAAATGACTATTCAGTAATCAGTGTATGTTTCAGGGAGGCTGGCATAGCAGCAGTTAACATACTGAGGCAGTTGGACACATGCAATCACCCTGGGATTTTAACCTTTCACCTTCGTTTTACAAGCCGAGTCACAAGAATGTTCCTCGTGCAGTGGGGCCAGTTCATTTTCAAGTGTGATTATGCAGCTGAGTGCATCCTGAACATTACTCACCCCCGACACCCCCCCCCCCCCCCCCCCACCCCCACCCCGCTGTCACACACGGAAGGCGTTCGCTTGCGTCAGGAGCGCTAAACCTATGCCGTCTTGCGGCCCAACGCCATGGTTATGGGTAACCATGGGAACCTTGATTACACTATTTGTCCGCGTTATTATTGGTAATCTGTGCAGCTGATGAATGTTCCCCAATGAGACAGTAAAGAAGCCCTCCACTTCCTGTCTTGTCCACGTCACTGCTGCGTTGGGTGGGCATAGCAATTTGTCATTCGCCTTGCCGCCTATATGAAACATAACAAAGGAATTCATTTGTGTTAAGAAGTCAATAGTTTGTGAGTCACTGTATACTTTGACAGCATGATTTTCAGGAGAATGACGTGTGTGCGCTAAGGATTACACCTTATTTGGATGTGTCCTAAATGCTCCAATGTTAAATTGCCCTCTCACCCGTCACAAACAGCCAGGCTGCTTTCATAACTATTTTTCTTTGACAGGCATGTTGAAATGCATTCAGACTGGCAGTGCATTTAAACTGCAGTTAGCTGCCAGACAGGTGTGAAAAATTAAGGGATTTCTGTGGGCGGTGTCAATGACTCCATATAATTGCTCCCTAATGTTAAATTATTTTTTCCAGAGTTTTTAATGCACAAAATATTGCACAAGGTAGTGGACACATGCTGACCGGTTCTTTATAACTGTCAGTTCAGTGGAAGATTTTCAGAAATGACATAATTCCCAGTAGGCTCTTATGATAGGGATGTAAGCATAGCCAGTGTCGTTGTCCGGTTCGTTAAGAGCCTTCTGCATCCCTGGTTCTACAGCTCCAGAAGGCCGTGGGGCCTGAGATTACCAAGAACGACCTGGTTCCGGCCTTCCAGAACCTCCTGAAGGACTGTGAGGCTGAGGTCCGGGCCGCGGCCGCCAACAAGGTCAAAGGTCAGTGACGACCCACAGCCTTTTGGCCCCTTGAGCCCAATCCCCCTCCAGCAGCAGATTATTTTACTGACATGGATGTTTGTGTCCCCTCAGAGTTCTGTGAGAACTTACCAGAGGACAGCAAAGAGACCATCATCATGAGCCACATCCTGCCCTGTGTGAAGGTGAGGGAGGGGGCCCAGTCTCTGTCACTGCCCAGACCATGTTGGATTGTAGCCTGTGTCACAATGGAGCCTGTGGGCCCCCTCAAACTGAAAATGGAAGAGCTCCAGAATATGAAAGGCGGCAGCTGTCGCAGTTGAAGCTTTGTGTACACAATTAAATAGGCATAACTTTGAAAAGCACTTTCTTGGCTGGCTTGAGTGATCTTTGACACTTGGCCCGAAGCCAGCCAGGTCGTTCCCCATTTACCTGTGGCCAATCGTAAGCTGTGTCCTTTGACCTGTGACTGCTTTGACTGCAGATGGAATAACCATGTGTGAATGAAAGGGAACCAGGGACTGTTCTGTAAAAACCGTCAGCAGGTTCCTGTTGTATCTGTGATGCATGTAGTGCTAATCCATGCAACATGTATGACAAAAAATAACCTAGAACTTTTATTTTTCCTCCTACCACCAGTGAAAACCAAAACATTCACTATATTGAATTTCTGGAGAACTGTTAAAGTTCTATACTTTTTCATATTTCATGAAAATGTTTTTAATATGTGGCCTTTGTGCTCTACTTTTATTAATATAGATATGAGATCATTGAAAGATATATTGGTTTCATATTGAGTCTTCAAGGGGATATAAAAATTTGATATTTAGTCCACTTAAATATGACATAAAACAAAAGATTTGGCTTGTGAAATTGCACATTTTCTGTTCCTAAGTTCAAATAGTGCCAAAAGGGTATATTTATGGATACTATACTGGCACTGTTTGATATTATGGTGTGAAATTGTGGTAGAATTGGGCTGTAGCTCATAAATGGGGTTAATGCAAGGTTCAGAACTGCGCCATGGCGTTGCCATGTTTACCCACGATCCGGAGCTGTTTGAGCAAAACCAAAATCTTACCAGTGTCCCATTTACCTTAACGACATGTACTGCTAATGTGCATGAACCGGAAACCATGGTAGTTTTCCCGTAAATGAACGCCCCACTAATGCTCAGGTTCTGTAAAGCCACTCCCGTAAACCAGCCCATGGGCGCTTGCGTAAGTATGCGGGGCTCCGCTGTGTCCCAGTGCAGTCCCACTCCTTCACCCCGAGGTTCCCGCTGATCTTGGCGTGTACTGTCCACTCCCCTGGGGGTGCATAGCTGGGCGTGGACAGCAGAGGGCGCTCTTCAGTTGGGCTTTTTTGAGCAGCTTCTTAGACTTGGAACCCAAGAATTACAAGTGATTGTTTTTTTTTCTTTGTTTTTTTCCCTTTATTAAATAGTTCTGATTTAATCTGTAAACCTTGGCGAGCCCCTCTGAATATTTTGAGAAGTTATTTTTTATCTCTGATTTCATGACATTCCTTTGTGACTTTTTTAAAAAGAGATTTTTTACTTTGTTAGAATCACAAATTGTGTGTTTTGTGAGATGTACAACCCCTGGCAAAAATTATGGAATCACCAGACTTAGAGGATGTTCACCCAGCTTTTTTACTTCGTAGCAAATAAACAAATCACAGATATGACACAAAATATAATTTTTATTTAATAGCTGAACATTCTGGCTTTGTGAAACATACCTCAAATAAATAAATAATTTTAATTAATAGCATATTTTTTTACAGATCAAGTAGAGGAAAAAATTATGGAATCATCAACAAAAAAAATCACAATTAGTACTTTGTTGCTCCTCCTCTGGCTTTTATGACAGCCTGAATTCTTTGAGGCATGGACTTCACTAATGAAAAGCAATATTCTCCATCAAGCTGGTTCCAACTTTCTCGAATGGCGGTTGACAGATCAGCTTTGCTGGATGGAGCCTTGCATGGACCAATTTTTTAAATTTCCACCATATATTTTAAATCGGATTGTGATCCGGACTGTTTGCTGGCCATGTCATTGAGTTGATATGCCTTTCCTGAAGAAAAGCTTTAACACTCTTTGCTCTGTGGTAAGATGCATTATCATCCTGAAAAATGACTTCATCACCAAACCTATTTTCTGTTGATGGAATGAGAAAAGTGTCCAAAATTTCAATGTACACCTGTGCATTGACTGTTGAGGTAATGATTGCCATCTCCCCTGGTCCTTTACCTGACATGCAACCCCATATCATAAATGACTGGGGAAATTTGATCGTTTTCTTCAGGCAGTCATCTTTATATGTTTCATTGGAACGGCACCAGACAAAAGTTCCAGCATCATCTCCTTGGCCAATACAGATTTGTGATTCATCACTGAATACCACTTTCATCCAATCATCCACACTCCATGATCGCTTCTCTTTAGCCCACTGTAACCTTGTTTTCTTATGTTTAGGTGTTAGTGCTGGTTTTCGTTTGACTTTTCTATATGTAAATCCCATTTAATTCAGCCGATTTCTTAGTTTTGTCACAAACATTGACTCCTGTTTCGCCATTGACGCCCCTTTGTTTTTCGTTTGTTTTGTTGTGCATTTTCTATTTTCAAGGCATATTGCTTTGAGTTTTCTATCCTGACGCTTTGACGTCTTCCTTGGTCTACCCGTATGTTTTCCTTTTATAACCTTCATATTTTGTTTATACTTGCACCAAAGTTTAGACACAGCTGACTGGGAACAACCAACATCTTTTGCCACACTCCGTGTTGGATTTCCTGGAGTTTCCTGGAGTTTTATAATCCTTTCCATTGTTTTAATTGACAACTCTCTTGTTGGGGCCATGTTTCTTTTCAATTAGCCAAGTCCAACAGCTCGTTAAGGTCTGTAAGCACTCTCTTTTAACTGCAGACTAATTTGCATTTTTAGACTTGTGGCAGTATTTGTTTGAGAAATGCAAATTACAAGGTTATTCCATAATTTTTTCCTCTACTTGATCTGGAAAAAAATAATTAAATTAAATTTGTTTGAGGTATGTTTCACGAAGCCAGAATGTTCAGCTATTAAAAATATTTTTTTTTGTCATATCTGTGATTTGTTTATTTGCTACGAAGTAAAAAAGCTGGGTGAACGTCCTCTAAGTGTGGTGATTCCATAATTTTTGCCAGGGGTTGTATTAAAGTGTTGCTGGTGGTGTGTGAGGTTAATATGACTTTTAATGTGAGTGTGCATGGATGAGTGTGTTTGTGAGATTAAGATGACTATATTAACGTGGGTATGTTTGCGTGTGGGATTAAGACTACTATGATGTTCATGTGGGTGTGCTTAGGCGTGTTCTCTGTTTTTCCCCTGCTCTGACAGGAGCTGGTTTCGGACACAAACCAGCATGTGAAATCCGCCCTAGCCTCTGTCATTATGGGCCTTTCCACCATCCTGGGGAAGGACAACACCGTAGAGCACCTGCTTCCACTCTTCTTGGCCCAGCTAAAGGACGAGGTGAATCGCCGAGTATGCTGGATGACTGAGACTGGTGTAAGAGTATGCTGGATGACTGAGACTGGTGTAAGAGTATGCTGGATGATTGAGACTGGTGTAAGAATATGCTGAATGACTGAGACTGGTGCAAGAGTATGCTGGATGGTTGAGACTGGCATAAGAATATGCTGAATGACTGAGACTGGTGTAAGAGTATGCTGGATGGTTGAGACTGGCGTAAGAATATGCTGAATGACTGAGACTGGTGTAAGAGTATGCTGGATGGTTGAGACTGGCGTAAGAATATGCTGAATGACTGAGACTGGTTGCAGAGTATGCTGGATGGTTGAGACTGGCGTAAGAATATGCTGAATGACTGAGACTGGTTGCAGAGTATGCTGGATGGTTGAGACTGGCGTAAGAATATGCTGAATGACTGAGACTGGTTGCAGAGTATGCTGGATGGTTGAGACTGGCGTAAGAATATGCTGAATGACTGAGACTGGTTGCAGAGTATGCTGGATGGTTGAGACTGGTGTCAGAGTGTACTGGATGATTGAGACTGGTGTAAGAGTATGCTAGATTATTGAGAGCTGATTGTATTTTGAGGGGACAATCTGGCAGCCCTCACTGGTTCACTTCCCTATGAGTCTCGATTGAATACTCTGCTTTCACAGTGGGTGTGGTTACAAAGGGGCTTGATTGCTGAGAGAACAAACGGGAAGCTATGCTCACAACCCCCCCCCCCCCCTTTTTTTTTCCATTTGGCAGCTTTTTAAGCAGAAATTATAATTTGAAACGCTGTGGCCCAATTAATTTCCATGGAAGCAGCATCTTTCATGTCTCCCGAAGGCAGCAGGGAAAATGAGCAGCTCTATAGAGAGCCCAGGTGTGGGCTCACCGCAACACAGGAAGTGAGGTTGGCCTTTTACACCGCGCCCGACACCAGACCTCCAGGCAGCGCCGCGTTTCATCTCGCCCGTCCCCGGCACCGGGCATTTGCATTTAAAACGTCTCAACGTCTGGTGACATGCTTTAGACCTGCCGCAGTCTCCATTGAGGCATGCTTTTCTCATCCTCCGCAGGTGTTTTATTACTCCCTTCACTATCCGGGATTTAGCACATATAGCGCACACAACAAACATGAGCAACATCACAGGTTTAAAAAGACAGAATCGGTGCTCAAAATGAACTTCAAAAAGTTAGGTGCACCAGCAAAAATGTTGGAGCACCCACCAAAATTTAAGGAGTAACAGAATGTTTTATTGAGCAATGGACAGGAACGTATGTCTGTAAAAAAGTATGATATCTAGGCCCATATGATGGCATTTGGCCCATATGATGATGGGGAGATGAAGAAAATCACCCTCAGGAAAATGCAATCAGTCTGAAATCTCTTGGTAGCTAAATTATGAGATTGAGGGTTTGAAAATTAATGCATTTGAAGGGTAATAGAACTGAAAAAAAAATCAGCTGTGATAAATTCTATGCTATGCTGAAATTCTGCGATGCAGAACGCAATTAATTCCTAAATATTTGGTCTTAGGAAATAAGTTATTAACGACTGAATTTGAATAGCGAACCTGCCGAGCAAACTGCAAGCTATCTTTACCGTGGTGTTGTGAACTGGGTTTTACCCGAGTAAGCGCTTCCCTGTGCTCGATGTCATTGGCACGCATGTTTCAGAGGAGAGTAAGTGCTTCCCTGCGCTCGCCCGCATTGACACACGTTTCGGAGCACAGCGTGTGCTTACCTACGCCTACACTCTTTTGAGATGGCTACGCTTGTGCGCTGCTCGATGCACCCTGGGGAACTGTGCATATGTTGGATTGAATTTGTACTGACCCTTGACTTGATGACCTGGTGCTTGTGTTAGTCAATCCAAAATGCTATAAACCTCTATTATTGAAGAGATGGACCCGATGTTTGCACAAAAAGACAGGAAGGTTTTATTTACACAGACGGCCATGGGAACACATGCAAAGATACAAAATGTTTGAGGAACACTCATTTTAGTTCCTTTTATACTGTTCTAACAGGTAAATTTGCATTGAGTAGTTCGGGGGGGGGGGGTGCGTTCTTAGCCCCTGCCCGATTGGTTTCGAGATGCTATTGTTACAAGACATCTCCAAAACCAGCCAGACATCAGGGCGTCTTCTGCACGATCCCCAATACACAAACACAATATCATATGTATGTGCTTTGTAAAAAGTGATTAGTTTGGTGTATTGGGCCAGACCCAGAATCAATGGCTTTCACAAGGATGATTTATTAATACTAGCTAAGTTCAGCCTGCAGAATAAAAACAACAGAATTGTCAGCGTGTTTAGGAATCTGTGTTATAAGAGCTGTGGGCTTGGCGTGTGATTGGTGCTTATAGCTAAACGCCTCCCCAAGGGGGCTTCTTTCATGTGCTGTCACAGAAAACTGAAGGGTAATTTCAAACTACAATTGTACGTCTTAAATAACATAGTGCCTTTTTGTCATCTGTTTATTTTTGTACAAAACTGAAAAAATAAGGAGCCTAAGATTGTCATATATATATAGAATAGAAAAACTTTTACTTTCCCGAAAGGGAACTTCAGTTGTCGCCACCAGCAACAAAAAAAGAAAAGAAAAAAAGACAGACAGTGGGGCAGACCCACAACACACAAACAAACACATAAAATGCCAATATATATACAGCCAAACGTCATGATTAAAATAGCCCCCGCTGTCCCGAGATGTCCCAATGTCATCAAATCAGTCCCGAGATCTTCAACTCCGGTGAAGTGCGATGGTAAACTCCGTGGCTGCAACGGACATTTCCGAGCATAATGCGAATGCGTCTCCATGGTGACGACCACAAACAAAATCATCCCTGCTAGACAATTCATCAATATTATAAAAACGAGCAGCAGGAGTGCCCCGAAAAATCTCCCGTCCGCTTCCCCGTCCCACAACAGACACACAGCGCATGAAAAAAAACAGAAGACAAAAGCCCGACACAAAACACATTCAAATTAACAAACACAAACACGTGAAACAGCTGGCCTACATGTCGCCATTACAGCGCCACGTGACGTCAATCTACATATAAAATATATATATATATACAAAAGAAAAGATGGCAATAAAAACTTTTAAATCCGTGCAGGTTGCATTGTACTGTTCTATACAAGCCGCTATAATAATGCCTAGTGTATCATGGCAATTTGCATGCACACTTTGCCTTTTAATTAGTAAAAGGGCAAAGTGTGGCCTTAAAAGGCCCTTAAGCCTTTGTACTGACTTGTAGGACCACCACAGGGATTCCAGATGTTTACACCCTTTCCCCCCTTCTGACCCCCCCCTAAAAATAATCCTACAGTGCCCAGAGGTGCGTCTCAACATCATCTCCAATCTGGACTGCGTGAACGAGGTGATAGGGATCCGCCAGCTGTCACAGTCCCTCCTTCCCGCCATCGTGGAGCTGGCGGAGGACGCGAAGTGGAGGGTGCGACTCGCCATCATCGAGTACATGCCCCTGCTGGCAGGGCAGCTGGTAAGTCTCCGCCTCCTTCCCCCTCCCCAGACCAGCCCAAACCTATTTAAATCCCATTTTTCCTTTCCACCACTCCCAAATTAGGAAGGCCCAGTCACGACTAGGCCAGCATCGGCACTTCGGTGGCCTCTGTCCATTCTAAAGGCTGCAGGCTGCCACAGCAGGCCGTCCAAACTAATGCAGCCAGCCACTGCTTCTGTTCGATCCGCTGTCCATCAGCCAACCATGGTGGCTCTGCTCATTCCCACACTTCCCCCAGAGGAATGTACAGCACATAACTGATTGACTGGCAGTGTTCATTTGCAAACAGACACAGATAAAAGGGTATAAACTCAGATGTGTGCCTGTACTCTTAAGGGTGGTGGCGCATAGAAACATGTGTGGGAAGGGTAAACGCTCGAGTAAGAGAAAGTAGTCTGCACGTTTCTGACACGGCTCATTTATTTTGGATAAACGACGATGATCAGAACATCAGGTCGTCTGAACTGCCTTCGACTGGAGGCTTAACACCACAAGTAACCGCCTACCTGGCACGCAGAAAGTGGGTGGAAGGTTTCTCCTGTGCATAATGCATGCTTATGAAACCATGCATCATGTCTTATATTCAGCTGTGAGACCAGGCGGAGTGAAACACAGTCAGTGATGACAAGGTTGTGAAGGGACGGTGTGGTCCCACCTAATGGTAGGGAGGGCAAACCGGAGCTTTAGAACGTAGACAGCAGTGAATTTTGCTTGACAATACATTTCTGACAAACGTAGTTTATTGACTTTTTTACTTCACTGCTATGGTGATAAAACTTACAAGAAGTAAATGCTAGTTTATTGTTAGCCTTTATTGTTCGCCATATGAGGCTAGAATGGTGAAGCTAACAGAAACCAATAGCACTAACCCATAAAAAATGGACTTCTAACGTTACTTGTTCAATCGAATCGTAAAAGTGAAAGCGTTCGATTGTGGTCAGTGGCACCGAAAATTTCTGTCACACCCTCGATAAACGGCAAAAGTCCCACTAGAAGATGGAATTAAATCTTTAAAAGCTATTTATTTTCTGAATCGTTATCAACTTCCCTTGGTCACTGTCGATGGGCCATTGTGATCTGGGCATAGAGTTCCTATGTAAATTACGTCAGAAGCATTCAGCCGTGTTATTGGCTACCTAAAAGTAATAGTGCGCTCAGCACCATTAGCATGATTGGGAGCCTGAAATGTCAATTTTCAGAATCCGTTTAAACCTTAAACCAATAAGCTGGGACTTTTAAGTTATAAGGCGGGATATACAGAGTGTCCAGCGAAAATACTGACCTGACAGTCTTTCTGAATTCTAACCGTTGATCAAGTCAACTGCCAGAATGACCGCGAGACACTGAATAGAACAGAATTACTGGCTGCGCTGATCTGTGTTCGGTGCCGTCAGAGTCCTACTCTTACCATTGATCGAATGTTGGGAAAATGTGCTTTTAAAAGGCGCAAAAACAGTTCGTATATCACATTAAAATTACATATAAGGAGAGTTATTGTCCAAAATACGTTTATTTAAGGTTAAACTGACATTTTAAGCACAATATTTATGGTGATTTCCTGAAATACATTTTTCGGTTGTCCTGTCTACTAATGGGTCAGTAACTGACCCCCCCCCCCCCCAACACACACACATACACCCCACTAACTCTGTCCTCCTCCACTTCCAGGGTGTGGAGTTCTTTGACGAGAAGCTGAACACCCTCTGCATGGCGTGGCTGGTCGACCACGGTGAGCATTTTTATTTGGAACAAATGATTTACAGTTATCTTGTAGGGAGGAGTGAAGGAACGCAGGTAAGGTAGACGGTGAGTAAATTTAATAATGAAAGATGAGGGCACATGTTGGCTCAATGAGGCCCAGCCTCCCTCTCCCCCAAGTCACCCCCTCATGCTTCACCAGTATTCGGGTAATGACCTCACACCCGAGCCACTGGGCCCCTCTGCCGTGGGAGGGTCCCAGCTCTGTTCGAGACGGGCTGAGTTAGCGGAGAGGGCGGAGCTTGCAGACAGTTGGTATGTAGGTCGGCTGTGCAGCCGATGGGCTCCTATGGCGCCTGTAAACGGCAGAAATGCTGGGCGCTGCTGTAATCAGAGACGTCCCCGTTCTCTTACTAAGAAATTATTTTTTCCCCCCTTTTAGTGCCAAACGTGACACTCGGAGGGAACCTGGTGTTCTTACATGCGTTATGGTGTGTGGCTACATGCGTTATGGAGGGGCGGCTGGGAGAAAGCGGATCTGTTCATAATTTGGAAAAAATCAACAACTTGTCCCTGAAAAGATACTGGGTCGAAATTCTAACTGACGTAAATTCTTTTCGTAGCTGTCCGTTGAAATATGCTCTTCGTTTTGTTGACGTTACAGCTTTAGGAGCTTGGTAATGATGTGAAAGACACGTTTGCTTGGGAAGCAGAGTTGGGGGAACTGCTGAGCTCCTTCCAGCCGTGCGGCTGTGTAAAGGCTTTCTCTGCTGCCCTGCGTGCCCCTGGCTTAGTGAGGATACGCAGCTGTGCTCCTGACTGCTGGGGAAGGGAGCGAGCTGTACAGTAGAGCCGTATGGCCCTTTCTTTAATCAGTAGCCTTCCCTACTTGTATGCCTTCTTATAAAGTGGTGAGACTCCTGGCTTGTCAACGGCTCTGCCTACAGTGCAGATGGGAAGCCTCAGCTGTCATAAGCAGTCATGACCAGTGGTAGGACTAAATGGGAAGAGCTAATCTTACTGCTATATTAGTTTACACCAAGAACCTACAGGCCTTTGCAGAGATTACCATTTTCTCTGGCTCCCCTGCATTTCTGTGAGGATGTTGGCGTGCGTGTGGGCGGGCGGGTTGTGTGTGTGTCTGTGGTGGACGTAGTGAGGAGTAACACAATTTCCAATTCCAATTTGGCGGGAAGGGAAAAAGAAAATGAGGGGAAATGGTTATAAGACGGGCTGTTGTTTACAGTGTATGCCATCCGGGAGGCAGCCACCTGTAACTTGATGAAGCTGGTGGAGAAGTTTGGAGCGGAGTGGGCCCAGAACACTATTGTTCCCAAGGTGTTGGGGATGGCCAACGACCCAAACTACCTGCACAGAATGACCACCCTCTTCTGCATCAACGTGAGTCCTGCGGCTGTCTTTTACGTGCTGTCAAGCATGCAGAAAGACCTTCAAATGGGACACTGTCTTGCGCCGTTTAATTGCCAGTAATCTACGTAGGCAGTAGTTCCTGGAGCCGTTTTTGTTTTTTGTTGCAGTCGCTGTCTGAAGCCTGTGGGCAGGAGATCACTACCAAGCAGATGCTCCCTGTCGTCCTCAAGATGTCCAACGACCAGGTGGCCAATGTGCGCTTCAACGTGGCCAAGTCCCTGCAGAAGATCGGCCCGGTACTCGACAGCAAGTACGTATCCTGATCCCTGACCTCTACCTCTTGGGGGAGCTCGCTGCAGCAAGCAGGATTAGTTTTTAAGCCACCTTTTAGCGATTGCGACAGCACTGTAATGGACTTTCGTAGTCCGGGAGGTTGGCTGTGTTCATTCACCGTTCTGGCCCAATCTGTAACACGGTGATAGGAAACCCCCTGTGGGTGGAGTCGTCATGCATGATGTTGATTTTTCGTGAGCAGACTGCTGAAAGTGCATGTTACCTCGATGGGGCTTTGCTCTTCTATTGTAAAACCCTGTGGACAAAGAACATCCCAGTGTGGTATTTTTGTATTGGCTGCCCTGTAAGTGTGTTGGGTAATTGAAGTTGCAGGGTATATATGTGCATTTACTAATTATTGATAAAATAGGTATTTTAATGAAAAGTAGCTAGCCAGTCAAGTGGTGCTTGTTGCAAGCTGATTGCTAGCTTGCAACAATATACTGTAAAAATTTGATGATGCTCAAATGAAAAAGCTGTGTAGGGAGCTGCCGATCCTCTAGGACCGGAAAGAAAGGAGGGACTCCTCCTGCTAAGTGGTAGGGTGGTGAGGTAGGTGGGAAGGGTGGAGACTGATGTGTCGTGTGACTCACAGTGCCCTGCAGACGGAGGTGAAACCTGTGCTGGAGAAGCTGGCCACTGATCAGGACATGGACGTGAAGTACTTCGCCCAGGAAGCCATAAGCGGTATGTCTTAGGCCGAGTGATCGATCGTTCTGATATTCCAGCGAGAGAGATAAATCACTGATCCATTACACGGATCAGCGTTTGAATGCTGAAGGGAAGAAATGACGTGGGAGTTATTTCACATCAGTGTTGATGCAAGAGGGCCAAAGAGCCCTGCATAACAGATGTATTCCCACGATGAGCACAGGGGAAAAAGTTATCTTAAAAACCTTGTTTTCAGGGTGGGGTCAATTATTGTTACTTCTTTGATCATGGGAACCACTGGATCCCCTCAGAATTTTGAAAATGTACATCTCCTGTATAATAGTAACCCCAACTGGGCTAGATGGAGCCGTTCCTCATTAAATTTCACCCCTCCCTCCCTCCCCCTCTCCCCTGGCTCTCCCTATATCTCTCCCACACTGTTCCTCTCTCCCTCCCTTTCCTCCATCTCTCTCTGTCTATCTATGTCCCTCTCCCTCCCTGCCTCTGTCTCTCTCCACAGTCCTTGCCCTGGCCTAATCAAGCACGTCTGCAAGTCTGAGCATACAACACACCCCCGAGACTCCCCGCACCTGTATTTATTGATATCCAGGATCAACTGACTGCTTGTCGGAAAACCACAGAGCTGTGAAAAGTTCCTTTCTGCTTGGGTTGCTGTAGTTGTTTAGGGGATGCATTGGTGTTGGTCGTACGTACTGTAAATTTTGCTGCATTGATTAAGAAACAACACAGATCCACTTAATGTAGAATACTGTGGAAACACAAACATACATATGATGGGAGAATGGGAATTTGTGATCCATGTAATGGTCGGTGCTTGAAGAACAGGCCATGCCTCACTGATTTGAGAATGTTTCACTCTGCAGTAGCATATAAAAAGATTTCTGATTCCCCATTTGAGACATGCAACCACACACACGCACACACGCACGCACGCACGCACGCACGCACGCACGCACGCACGCACACACACACACACACACACACACACACACACACACACACACAGACAGATAGATAGACCCTTACCCATTCTCTGGTCCTGACTGCAGAGGTACATTATAGTATCTGTGTCTTGTCTCTGGTCTTTTCTCCTGCTTGTTGTTTGTTGCTGATCCGCACCCCCCTTCCTCATCAGTTTGTGTTCATTTATTTCTGTCCCAGTGCCTGTGAGGGACACCTCTGCAGCTTTGATTTTTCTCTTAGTTTTGCACTTGTCTCTGCAAGCACACACAGTAACTTCTGTCTATTTGACAGCTACTAGCTGCCAGCACACAACAGATTGATCCTTTCCCTCCCACAGCCTAGATCTGCTCTCAGCCAATGTGTGAAGGGAAAGCACCTGTGTATTTGTGACTTTGTTCTGCAGATTCTCCAATACCCCCCCCAACACACACACACACACACACGCATGTTCGCACACACACACACACACACACACACACACACACACACACACACACACACACACACACACACACACACACACACACACACACACACACACACACACACACACACAGAGCCCAGTGCACCCCTTTCCTGCATTGATGCTGTGCTTTTATGAGCCGTTTGCAGCTAGTTGCATCAAGGACTTTCACATGAGGGACCATTGTACATTGTTGCTGTGTTTCGGGGAGGGGCGTGGGGTGTGTCTCCTGTATTGTAAATCGTTCACTCCAGACCCCCATCAGACTGTCATCTCAATAGTCTGTATCAACATTGCCATTCTTAGGAGGCACTGGGGCCCAAATGTTGCCTTGGTCCACGACCGGGGTGGAGCATTCGGGTCCATCGCACCTTTTTATTCTTTCTTTTCCTTCCGCTTGTGTGTGGATTTCTTTTTTTATGTTTGCGTGGACGCAGGCGATCTGGGTTTTAAAAACGGTCTCCTTTCTGGGATGTTCTGTCAGTTGGTCCTGTGTACCCATGAGGAATGAGGACTTGTGTATTAAATAAAACTAATCTGCTTGCCGCCCCTCTCCTGACCCATTCTCAAACCCCATTTGATAGGATAGTTTTGACTTACCAACCGGAGTGTTCTGTGTCATGAGAATGTGCTTCAGTTTTGTATTGAGATGTGCCCTCCTCCAACATCCCAGATGGGACACTCCTGTGTGTGAAGAGGGAATTCTAATAAAGTAATACTTAGATGGTGATGGTGTTCGAAGCTTTTGCTTTACTGTGGAGGGATCACCTCTCGAACACACCGCGCACGCACACACACTACATACACCACCCACACAACACGCACGCCTGAAAGCGCACACACGTGCATGCAAGTAGCTCTGAATGAAATGTCTAATGACATAACCACACACAACAGAATGTCCCTCTTTCGGCGATGATATAACATGAACAAACGCCCAGAAACATGGGCCTCTTGGAATGTTCAGCCTGACCGTTGATCCTGGGTCATCCAATCCAGAGCGGCCCTTGAGGTATAATCCAGTTTTGGGCCTTGTTTCAGAACATGCCCACTCAGAGAGGTTGTCTGGCTTTAAAGCTCCCTCGCCTCCCTGCCGTCTTCGAAGAGGTCTGGGCTTGTAATTGTTGTTCAGAGGTTTATTTTTAATAACAATCAGTCGCCAGCCAATGAGAACTAATCACTTAGTGTGGAAATCAGTGATGCTTTGTGAACCCCACTGGGTGAAGCTATAGTGTGTCCTTGACCAAATGATTTGATCCAAAGTGTTTTTGCCATGGACTGCAAATTATTTTGATTGGCTTAGGTGAGCTGGTGATTGATGGTGCATGACAGCACCCCAAATTATGGGGTTGTGAAGCTTAACTTGACATATCTAAGGAACACACCAAGGTAGTGGAGGCCATTCACTAGAAACGAGCAAAATGGCAACCAAATCCATCAGCTCCCATTTGACCTGTTTTAGCAGGAGCAACGGGCAGATTGAAATTACAAATCCTGGCAACTGTTTAGAGAGAATATATCCCCCTTACAGAATGACATAATGGCTGAAAACAAAGGACCAAAATGCATTGCTTGCATCGTGTAGCATCAGACATTTGTTGAGTAAACAATCGTCAGATATTTAACCGCCTAAATATCAATATTCAGGAATCAATTGGCCTAAAGTTTTACCTCACATATTGAGCACCAGAGAGGGGATAGTTAGATCAGTATGAATAAAAGAAACATTGACTTCTGGCCATGCTTGTGGTAGTTTTAAAGTCATTCACGCATAAAGTGAGTGATGTCAGGAAACATGATGTAACATACTTGTGAAGGCTAAAGATTTTCACTATGCTGAGGGCTAGTTTATTGGATAAAAACAAGATGTGATATCCACTTAATTGCCGGGGAGTGAAGGAGGGATGAATACGAGGGGTTTTCTGTAGGACAACGGAGAGACGTAAGAGAGATGTTTATTTGTTCCCTATGCCGTGTTCACACAGTGAATGAATCGGTCGTTGGGATATACACAATATATCAGACATATTTGCCATATAGCCTGATAATTATTTGTTCTAGCCAGCTAGTGATACAGTTGTGTTCAAATAAATAGCAGTGCGTTAAAAAAAAGTGAATAAAGTGCAAATATTTTTTAATAGCTTTTAGTTCCATATTTCAAATGTAGTGGAAACATTACACATTCAATTCCAAATCAAAGCATTACCAAATTGTATCAAGTCTGCGTTGTTCTTTTACAGGAAGCAAAGAAAAGGAATATTAATCTGTTCAAAAAAATTGCAGTGTCGACATTTTTCTCTTCGAACTCAAACACTTACTGTATAAACTGAAGAAATTTTTCAAGATTTAACCACTTTAAATTACTGAACTAATATTTAGTTGCATAACCATTGTTTTTGATAACTGCTGCGCATCTGCGTTGCATCGAGTCAACCAACTTCTGGCACCTAGAAACAGGTATTTCAGCCCAGGATGAACGAACTACATTCCACAGTTCCTGTGAATTTTTGGGTTTTGCTTCAGAAACTGCATTTTTAATGTCACCCCACAAGTTTTCAATGGGGTTGAGGTCGGGGGATTGAGCTGGCCACTCCATTACCTCAATCCTTTTTGTCTGGAACCAAGATGTTGCTCGCTTACTCGTGTGTTTGGGGTCGTTGTCTTGTTGAAACACCCATTTCAGGGGCATTTCCTCTTCGGCATACAGCAACATAATCTATTCAAGTATTTTGATGTATTCAAACTGATCCATGATCCCTGGTATACGATAAATAGGCCCAACACCGTAGTATGAAAAACATACCATGATTTTTGCGCCACCATGCTTCACTCTTCACAGTGTACTGTGGCTTGAATTCAGTACCCGGGGGTTGTCTGACGTTCTGTCGACGACCACTAGACCCGAAAAGAACAATTTTACTCTCATCAGTCCACAGAATGTTACGCCATTTCTCTTTGGGCCAATCGATGTGTTCCTTGGCAAATTTTAACCGATTCTGCACATGGCGTTTTTTCAACAATGGTGCTTTACGGGGGCTTCTTGCTGATAGCTTAGCTTCGATCAAACGTCTTCTGACTGTAACAGCACTTACAGGTAATTTTAGATCATCTTTGATCTTTCTGGTGGTGATGATTGGCTGAATCTTTGCCATTCTGACTGTTCTTCGATCCGTTTTAACAGTAGTTTCTCGTTTTCTTCTGCGTGTTATGGGTTTTTGTTGCCATTTTAAAGCATTTGAGATAATTTTAGCTGAGCATCCTATAATTTGCTGCACTTCTTTATACGTTTTCCCCTCTCCAATCAACTTTTTAATCAAATTACGTTGTTCCTCCGAACAATGTTTGGAACGGCCCATTTTACTTAGCAATTCAGAAGGAAATATATTTTATAACAATGTGTGAAACATTTGCTTCCCTTCTTCCTTAATAAAGGACAATTAATGACACCTGTTTTTTCACAGAATGAATGAATTCTCTAAACTCCACACTGCTATTATTTTGAACACGCCCCTTTCAATGAATGAGTCAATTACTCAGAACAAGCAGCGTGCATGGCATGACAGTTGGGTCTGTTGTTTTTCAATTACACTACTAAATCTACAAGTAAATTATTTGCCATGCAGAAATATCACTACTACTAATAACAGTGGTTCATCAGGTTACTGATGTTGTACTGCTACTTTTTTTTAACACAACTGTATGTCTTTCTTGCTAGCTAGCCAACTAGAAATTCTATCTCTCCATAGATATCCGTATTTCTAGTGTATAAAAAGTTATTTTTATAAATAGTTTTTTTAACAGGACAGGGTAGGCTTCGACCCCAATTATTTGTTGATCTTCCATTTCTGCAGTGAGTGAAGAGAGGTCGAAGCGCAGAACTCTTGCTGTTACGGGCGATAGCCGCAAAAAGTTTAAACTGCTGGCAACATTTATCGGCCGATTTTTGTCCCTCGGTTGGTTAGGTGGCTGACCTTTGCTCGGCTCCATAGGAAATTAATGGACTTCCAGCAATTGGGCGAACGAATAACTCGCTGTGTGAATGGGGGCCTACTCTGGAGAAGTAAAAGCCCCACCGTCATTTTGTGGCCTTTGTGTTACTTGGGGAATAGTAGACTGGACAACTCGTTACTTTGCTCTGATTGCTAAGCAAGACTGGCTCAAGCAGGGCCTCGTACAAGTGCTCCCTGAACAAGATTTGTGAATCACTTGTACACTGGAAAAACTTCAAACTGCTGGACTTTTTGAGCTCAGTTCAACACTATCTTCACGAAGGTAATGATTTTCAACTCCAGTTTATGCCTTTGTGTTTGCTTGCATGCATAATTTGAACAACAGTCAGGTTAAAAACTGATTACAGCTCTGGTAGTTTTTTTTCTTTGAGTTGTTCTTCAGCTGTATATTTCCACAGTTTTTTTGTAGATAGCATTTGATGACCAACTACTTCTGCATGCACTGCAATGCATGCTACTGAAGTACCAAGAATCCTGTTCATTTTACAGGATGTGGTGTTTGGTGGCCTATATCACTGAAATGCTGTGGTATGCTATTTGTTGGGGGTGTGGGGTGTGGATGGCGGATGGCAGAGGGGGGGGTGGGGTGTGGCGGCAGAGCTTTCATCCCTTTGTGGGCTTGTGGATCGCTGTGTCTACCTCAGCAAACAAACTCAACCAGCAGGAGTCCAGTTTTGTTCTGTTTCGGCTTCTCCTGGCTGCCTGCAGCTCGGTGTCTGGAGCAGACTGGGTGCTGGAACATCACGACTTGTGCAGAGCGAAACATTCTGTTCTTACTCACAGGCCTGATTTCTAGGGAGGTGATCAGATATGAGCAGCACTGCATCTAACCCGAGTACATCCTCACCTCTTACTCTTCCTGGGTTTCAGGCAGATTATTTTACCTCTTTGGTCCAATAAATGGCTTTATATTGAACATTGGGTTGCTTACAGTTATATGAGCAAAGTGTTTCTCTCAAAACAAGTTTTATTCATGGATACTGTATTTTCATGAGTACAAACAGATGTGTAATTTTGGAGCCTGGAGTCATTTAAAAGCCAATCTAATTAGTTGTGTTGTTGACATGCATGTGAGTTTGCCGGTGACTCTTCTGAGAAATCGATAACCTCTGTCTTATGACACAATGTACTGCAATAACGCAAAAATGCTTTGTAATGAGGGCCTTTAATTACTGAGTGGAGCACTTCACATGGCCTTCATTTGCCATACATAACGCCTTTGTGAGCAATGTGCTTGTGCTTTATGATGCATTTCCCGTGATTGGTCCATGTGTGACACTTCTAGGCCAATCACAGATAAGCGTGTGTTGTGTAACCGCAAAAAGCTACATGCCCAGACATTTGTTCATGTGTTCTGGCCCACATACAGTGAGAAAAAAAAAGAAATGTCACAAATGGCATATTATGATTGGGATGGCAGGTATGCCATCCGCCAAGTTACGGCTTGGTGGGGCATGCCCCATACCTATACAGCACCGAGAGTTTGGCACTTTTCAAGGTTTCCTACAGAAGTAACCACAATGACCATAGACTCTCAGCCCTTAAAACCATTAACTTCTGTATGTTCTGACCTCATGTAACCACACAGCATTCAGATACAACTTCACACATCCACACAATAAAGCCCCAAACTTGGGTTATTTTGCCGTTTTTTTTCTTCTTCTTCTTCCTCTTCCTCTTCCCCTTCCCCTTCCCCTTTTTCCTGCCAAACTGCCTGCCTCCGTCATGATGTTATCCAATGGGGAGAATTATTCTTTGAGGGTATGGTCCGTATACCTGCTCATCAAGCTTATCGCCCAATAATATCGGGTATGGGTGTTGTCCCTCACACAGAGGATTGTGGGTTCGAGCCCAGCAGGGCACATTATTATTTTCCTCAAAAACAATGTGCAACTGTTAAGTACTTTTCATTTATTAGACTGTTATTATTTTCACATTACACATTAACGTATTTTTATTGCAAAGGCAAAAGAGGTTTCCAATATTAACTGTTCAATGTTTCACTTGACGCTCGCTCTTGTCTGGTTTGGGGAGGGTGTTAAGCTCTGCTCTTGCGGTCATGACTGACTGAGTGTGGAAACCGAACCTCAATGTACCCTTGCCTCGGCCAACATTTCTTTATTCAGTAATTTCTTCACTTCAGCTCTGTTCACTTTATCCTTTTCACACATAACACAATGTCACCATAAAATTAACTACTAGGAAAATTACGAATTTACAATAATAGCCTACATTAAGAATTGATGATAGCCTCATTTAAGCTGCAATCCTTCAAGAGATCGGATTTATAAACCGCCAATTCCCCAAACATATCTCATTCATGGTTAGTCACTTAAAAAGAAAAACAACAATAGCCTCCGAATGTGGCTCTAGTCTACGCTACTCTGCAGATAATGTAGCTTACTGCAAACACTTAATAATAATAAGAATAATCTCTGGTATGTACTTTCTTAGTAGTATCTATTGTTTTCTTTCTGGCTAAGATTCCTGGGAAATATGCGTTGTCCAATTAAGCTTGTGAGCCAACGTTACACTTGCCAGATAAACGTCAGTCTGCTTCTAGTCAGGAAGCAGATACAAGCTAGGCTACTACGAAGCGAATCAACATGCCTTATAGCCTACATTCATTGCACTACAGAAAACTAAACTAAACCTAGCTGTCCGGTACCAAAACATTTCCCGCAGGTAACGTTCTACACTACCGGGAAAAAAACTGCGAATGAACTCACTCGCTCACTCGCTATCTCGTGGTCCACACATGGAAGGTTGGAGTTACGCATCCGGCAATCCAGTGTTGAATAGCCTAACGTTAAATGTATTTCATTTTCTATAGAATACTAATAGCCCTATTTTAAAACTGTATTTCCATATTTTACTGATGCAAACTATTTAGGCTGTACTAGCTATTTAGGCTGTATGTCTTTCAACTAGAATGTGTTTGCGTCTAGCCCATTGTGCATGCATGTCTCCATATAGACTTGGTTTATTAATTTACATGCTTCTTCATGATCCATAGCTCAGGTGGTGCTGTTCATTGTATTTCATTACACATTAAATACTGCTCATCTACAAACTCTTTTAATGTAATTGTGTGCTGTGTGTAATAGGATAACTGTTCTCATTCTTGTCAATAGAGGGCGTTATGCTTACGCGAATGTCTGCATGCATTTCTTTGGAATGCATGTCTCTCTCCGTGTTTATCTTCATGCATTATTCATCATTAGTTAGCTATAAAAAATAAGTGATATCAGATCAAAAATGTCTACGACGTTAAAAAAAGCCAAGTTACTCACGCATAGCCTACATAGCGCTGTCTATAAGTCCTTAATTCCAACTTGCAAAAACTAGGCCTGGCTTTAAAAGTCTTGATATCAAAATGTGGCCAAGTTACAACTAACAATATTGCCTATCGTAGCTCACACTAAATAAACTAGCTCTATTCCAAAGCAATGCTATCCAAACTTTCCTAAATTATTTAATGCAACGTCGCCCTGTGTTTCTTCATCTTACCATCTGAAGAGAATGTGGTCAATGAAACTGTATGTGCCACATAAAACTGCAAAATTAAAATAATTTATAGTGGAAATACTCTGATTCAGATGTGTTGCACTTAGAAATTAAACTGAAAAATGACTACACTATAGGGCATGTTTGAACAATTGTCTGCATCCACTGCTTTGGGTCTATGAAAAGCACAGAATGAATAAAATGTATTATTATTATTATTATTATTATTATGTATTTACTGATTTATTTGGATTTCTATCAAAACCTGTGTGGTCCTACAGAGCATAGATATCCTTGTGTTCACAAAATTCTGTTTGCAAATATCATAAATACTATTATGTTAAGAAAATTTGTACTATTACTTATTTGCCACCATCTGACCCACAAACATGTCTGGATACGTTTGTAAAAATGCTATATGTACGCATGAAGAAACACAGGGCCAAGTTGCATTAAATAATTTAGGAAAGTTTGGATAGCATTGCTTTGGAATAGAGGAAGTTTATTTAGTGTGAGCTACGATAGGCAATATTGTTTGTTGTAACTTGGCCACATTTTGATATCAAGACTTTTAAAGGCAGGCCTAGTTTTTGCAAGTTGGAATTAAGGACTTATAGACAGCGCTATGTAGGCTATGCGTGAGTAACTTGTTTTTTTTTTTACGTTGTAGACGTTTTTGATCTGATATGATATACAGTGGTATGAAGATATTTGGGCACCCCTGGTCAAAATGCCTTTTACAATTAATATCTGTGAACAGAAGCTAACCTGACCTCTAAATGGCGCAAAGTTAAACATGACACATTTATTCAAATTTTAAACCTTTTAAAAAGACATTTTTTATAAAAAATCATAGAAAATGGCCCTGTGAGAAAGTTTGGGAACCCTTTTGGATTATTCTTTGTTACTTTTTAAAATGGTGATTACTAAGGCCCAGGTGATTTACTCGTTAGGGCTTCAATTGGTCGGGTGAATATAATTCTAGGGCTGAAGTATTTATTTTGAAGTAACTCCATGTCTTCTCCATGAAGTAACTTTTGAAGTAACTCATGTCTTCTGCCGTGGCTGTTCTGTCTGGTGTTAAAAACCATGGGTTCCGTCCAATGATGTCAGAATCAAGATGGTTCACTTCCACCAACAAGGAGAAGGCAAAAAAAACCCCCAAAAAACTCAATGTTTCAAACTACCCATTTCCTCTGTAGAAACATCAGAAGATGGAAGACAAATGGAATAGTTGAAGTCAAAGCAACATCTGGAAGACCAAGAACAATTTTGGATAGAATGGCAGAGACTTGGTGAGAACTGCTCAGAAGAACCCACACATCACTGCAAAAGAGCTGCAAAAAATAGTTGCAGACACAGGTCTAGTTGTTCACAGGACAACAGTACAACATATTTTAAACAACAAAGACCTACATGGCAGCATTGCCAGAAATAAGCCTTAAAGCTGCAGTAGGCAAGTTTGAAAATATACAAGGCAAAAAGACTTCCTCCTTTTGCTCTCCTCCCTCCTATCTCCTAAGCCCCTCCCACCAAATTATGCTCCAGTACACACGTGAAGACAGGGAGGGGTTCATTCTACCAGGAGGATCTTTTGCTTGTAGATAGTTGCCCTGATTGGTAGCTACATAGCTAGCCCTGATTGGTTGATTTTTGGAAGACCGGCTTGAGATTTTTTTGACAGCCTAGTACAGAGCGCAGGACACTCACAGAAACCGTATTTTTTCTCAGAACTGGGGAAATTTAGTAATTTCGCCAAAATTATATCGAAAAAATATTGCCTACTGCACCTTTAAAGCATCTGAAGTATGCAAAAGAAAACCTTGAGAAGCATGAAGCATTTTGGAACAATGCTTTGGACTGACAAAGCCAAAACTGAACTTTTTTGACCACAACCAAAGAAAGTACACTGACGGACATTAATTACGCAAGATGAAATTGTACGCAGTATAACAGACGCAAGTGTAAATGCATTAAATAATTTTATTCACAGTTTTACAATTATTGATATCTGTGTGAAAGAAATGACCACAGTTCACGGTGATAATGCTCCAGTTTCCACGACTACAGCAGTCCACATGTCATGACCCCTCAATATCTCGTATGGCCACCGTTTGCGTCTTGTAATGCGTTGTCCAAAAGACCGACACAATTTGCACCACCGTGCGGCCCCTTGTCTCTGCTGCTGTCTGTGCTGCTGCACGGAACCGGTCACGGAGGTGTGTGGTGCGGATATAGCGGTCTGGTGCTCGTGTTGTAACACGTGGCTGTCCTGGTTGTGGTCTATCATGAGTCACACCAGTGTCCTGGAAACGTCTCTGCAGGCGGCTAATGGTGGATGGAGCAACCCTGAACCATCTGGTAACGTCATCTTGCTTCGCCCCTGTCATCAGCATCCCTACGGCCTGGTCACGGCTAACTTGACTCATTCGCGGCATAGCGACACGTACTGACGGTGGTGCAAATTGTGTCGGTCTTTTATAGCCAAGACCTAAGGTAGCCATTGGTGTCCAGTAATGCTCACTGGCCACTCCTAATAACTTTAAACTCACATGCGTGAGCGATATAAAGGAGTGGCCAAAGTCGGGAGACATTGTTAAGAGAGACAATAGTTTTATGGTGCACTGAGACATATGTTCCTTTTTTAAATCTGGGAAGTCAACTCACATGTCTAAAGTATCGCGATCGTAAAAATACACCCATTCGAAAAACTTGCATAATTAAAGTCCGTCAGTGTATGTTTGGAGAAAAAAGGGTGAATCATTTGTTGAGAAGAACACCTTGCCGACGGTTAAGCATGGAGGTGGATCCATTATGCTTTGGGGTTGTGTGGCGGGGGGGGGGGGGGGGGAAACAAGCGAAAACAAGCAACAGAGAAATGCTTACTTCCAAGCCATGCCAAGCACGTAAAAATGTTCGGATTGAGATACATTTCACAGGAGAGCATACTGAGACCGGTAACAATACACCCTGAGCTTCCCGTCTCATTTATTGTACATGAAAGCACATTTATCGTTGTTTTTCCATAACATTTCTAATTGCCCCGTTGACTTCTATTGTAGCCCAGTGAGAGCCTACAGGAAATCTGTAGCTAGCTCAATACTGGACCGATCAGCGAAAATATGGACTCAATGTGTCAGGTTCATGGAAGACAGACCGCAAATAGGGTCCAAGGTCCAAAATAGCGAACTTATCCTTTAACACAATTCCTGACATTTAATGTAAACAGTCCCTGTCTTAGGTCAGTTAGGATCACAACTTTATTTTAAGAATGTGAAATGTCAGCTTTTATGTCTTTCATTCCCAGTGGGTCAGAAGTTTACATACACTGTTAGGATTTGGTAGCATTGCCTTTTAAATTGTTTCACTTGGTTCAAACGTTTCGGGTAGCCTTCCACAAGCTTCTCACAATACGTTGCTGGAAATTTGTCCCATTCCTCCTGACAGAAATGGTGTAACTGAGTCATGTTTGTAGGCCTCCTTGCTCGCACACGCTCTTTCAGTTCTGCCCACAAATTTTCGATTGGATTGAGGTCAGGACTTTGTGATGGCCACTCCAATACCTTGACTTTGTTGTCCTTAAGCCATTTTGCCACAACTTTGGAAGTATGCTTTGGGTCATTGTCCATTTGGAAGAGCCATTTGCGACCAAGCTTTAACTTCCAGGCTGATGTCTTGAGATGTTGCTTCAATATATCCGCATAATTTTCTTTCCTCATGATGCCATCTATTTTATGAAGTGCACTAGTCCCTCCTGCAGCAAAGCACCCCCACAACATGATACTGCCACCCCCGTGCTTCACGGTTGGGATGGTGTTCTTCGGCTTGCAAGCCTCACCCTTTTTCCTCCAAACATAACGATGGTCATTATGGCCAAACAGTTAAATTTTTGTTTCATCAGACCAGAGGACATTTCTCCAAAAAGTAGGATCTTTGTCCCCATGTGCAGTTGCAAACTGTAGTCTGGCTTTTTTTATGGCGGTTTTGGAGTAGTGGCTTCTTCCTTGCTGAGCAGCCTTTCAGGTTATGTCGATATAGGACTTGTTTTACTGTGGATATAGATACTTTTGTACCTGTTCCATCCAGCATGTTCACAAGGTCCTTTGCTGTTGTTCCGGGATTGATCTCTAGGAGACAGAATGCCTCTCCTCCTGAGCGGTATGACGGCTGCGTGGTCCCATGGTGTTTATACTTGCGTACTATTGTTTGTACAGACGAACGTGGTACCTTCAGGCATTTGGAAATTGCTCCCAAGGATGAACCAGACTTGTGGAGGTCCACAATTTTCTTTCTGAGGTCTTGGCTGATTTTTTTTGATTTACCCATGATGTAAAGCAAAATGGCACTGAGTTTGAAGGTAGGCCTTAAAATACATCCACAGGTACACCTCCAATCGACTCAAATAATGTCACGTAGCCTATCAGAAGTTTCTAAAGCCATGACATCACTTTCTGGAATTTTCCAAGCTGTTTAAAGGCACAGTCAACTTCTGACCCACTGGAATTGTGATATAGTGAATTAAAAGTGAAATAATCTGTCTGTAAACAATTGTTGGAAAAATGACTTGCGTCATGCACAAAGTATATGTCCTAACTGTCTTGCCAACACTATAGTTTGCTAACATGAAATTTGTGGAGTGGTTAAAAATTAGTTTTAACTTCAACTGTACATGGCTATTATTCCATAAATAGCCTTTGCAATTTTTTTACAGAGTAACAGATCTGAGGCAGCATGTAAAGGTGTCAGAGCTCTGGAGAATAAAATGTGCTGCTAGGCTGGGACAGGACACATTTGTGAAACTCGGTGATGGGTTAGAACAGGGCTGACCTCTCATATACCCCCTTTCCACCAACACAAACCCGGTTCTGGGCTGGTGCTAGTAACGGTTTGCAGTTGGTTCAACTTGTGAACCTTTGAAGAACCGGTTTGCTTTTCCACGGGCTAGAGAGCTACGTCATTATGTCACTATACGTCTCCGCTTTCCCAGCAACGCTAGCGCCAACTTCAAGCACAGCAACAACAATGGCGGACTACATCACATCTCTAGTGTTGCTCCTGGCTTTGCGAGCCTACATTGGCATCCAAACACGACTGGTCCAACGTATTTGTGCTGCTCGTTATGCTGAAGCTCTGTTTTAAAAAAAATAAAAAATGGCGATCACAAAGTTTTAGTTGGTCTTGGTTGGTCATGATAATCCCAACCCCAGCCCCTGACGTAAGCGGTTCTTGGTTCTAGACCAGCTAAGTGTTGGTGCTGCTCTGGAACCAATTTTCCTGGCCGAGAGCCGGTTCTTTTGCTGTCAAAACGCGAAGAACTGGTTCGAGATTAGGCACCGGCTCCGAACCGGCCCTCGAACTTGCTTGGTGGAAAAGGGGTATATATGCACTTGCAATGGGCCCTGGCGAAAGAATATGGCAGAGGATCCCTGCTGTTTTTTGTACTCCTCTGACACACCGCTTGTACTAATATTTCAGCCAATTTTTGTTAAACATTTGTCAAGTCTGGATGGCCAGTGCAATCACTGTTAATAATGGACTTGTTTGCGATGGTTTTAACCAATATGCCTATTGTTGAGAAATAGAAATTTGCAAGTGGATAATGAAGTGCAAAGTAGGTTAAGATTAGATATATAATATGCAGTTCGTCCTCAGGTATATTTTCCCACTTCAGACAGGAAGAGATGGTTACAGATAGCAGAGGTGGAAAGTCCAGGGGTCAGAAAGTAAAAGTCCTGCCATGTTTTTCTTCCACCCATGAACTTAGCCAGCTGATTTCACTCATTGGTTCTACCGCCTGGCTGAAGAATTACGCTATTTAGCAAATCCAGGTGATTGGAACGAAATATTAGGGAGGACATTTACTTTCTGAACCTGAATTTTCCACCTCTGTCAGATAGAGATGGGATCACAGTAAGTGCATGACAGGGAATCACACAGGGGATTCATACGTGAATTGAGAGTTCATACCTGAATTGAGACTGTGTACTGGGCCCCGCCAGTGCAGTGCTTCTTAGACTGTTTGTGAACACTACTGATGAATGCATGATTTCATAAACCGGGTTCCAGCAGTATTACAAATGCAAAATTTAAACCCTCACTTTCAAGGTCAACTTTCAAAATCAAGGAAATTAATGAATCCTTGTTTGTAAATTGATTTTAGAAAAGGTTGGAGGAACTTTTTTCAAAGCCCTGCCCTCACTGTGTGCAGTTTATCAGAGGTGTCGTACGCTAGGGAAGATGGCCTTAATTGCACTGAATTCACAGCAGGTTGGATTTTGGTTGTATGTGATAGGCCTAGCTATGAAATAAGTTTTGAAAAAACAACCCAACAGAAAAGCGAGCATCTTCAGGTTCACAAACTTGAATTTTCCACATTCAAATTCAAGCAACTTAAAAGTTTTAGAACCAATGGCAGCTTTGTTAAATGTGGTGTTGATCGGACACATCTATTGTTGAGGGGAAGACTTAATTGGTTAAGTGAAACTTATTGTGAGGCCTACCAAGGCATCCAATAATTTGAGAGGAATACAAAAAGTCTGGTAACCTCTGCCTCTTTCACAAGGCAGAGCCAATTAAAACACCACAACATGACTGTTAGCATGCATAAAGACATAATAAAACTTAATTTTATTTTTCACTTTATTTAAACCGCAACAGCAAGTTAGCTTATCTGTGGTCAACAGCCATGAATGTAAATGTAGGAGTCTGGATTTCCCAAGAAGAGACTGAAATGATACAAATGAAAGGACACATTTTTACTACCCTTACTTCATCATAATAATCATTTATCAATATTGCTATAATACTTCTGTACGGAATATACTGATGGACCAACACAGCACTGTCAAGAAGCTAACTCGGGACCCCTTCTAAACTCCACATAGTGGGCTCCACAAGGGCTCATCTGAAGGGAGACTTTGGTTTTGTACCTTGGTAAATACTGGGTCTACTTATTTCCAGAAAGGAAACCAAAAACGACAACATAAATAACCAAATCAAAACCATTTCATTTTTTAACTTAACAGGACAACAAAACAAAAACATAAAATAAAAGGCACAGCACTACCACACTGGTAAGGTTTGTGTCTTCACAATATCTCTAATCCCTACTTTATACAACAGCGCAATGAACAACTATTGATGCGCAATTCTTTTGCACTTTTAAGGGATTGCTAGTTCATTCTTAAAAAAACACTGAGAATAGAATACAGGTGTGTGTATTTCTCGGTTTTGTTCCCTCTTGAGAACCAGATGATTGGGATCAGCAGCTATAGGCAAGATATTGCACTGAGGACTGATGAGAGTTGATGTTCCCAGCTAGAGGCTACATAATTGGGGTTACACAAGCTCTGGACTTCATCTCCCATCCACCACTCTGTAAAACATCCTTCCTGTTCCTTTTTACTACCTTAAGAAAGTGCTTCAGAAAAAAGTAAAACCCAGGTATTCCTCCAGTCTCAGTCATTTTTTTTTTTTTTTTTTTTGTTACCCTATTTTTTCCAGAGAAGCTGTGCTTTTTGCAATCTGCTGTTCATTTTTATTTTTAAAAGTAGGTTCACTTAACACTGCAAGAAAAAAAAAACTTTCTATGACAATTGTTACAAGAACGTCAGAAGCAAGCTTGAATTCTGCTACTACAAGCTTTCTGACTGATCTGTTTCCAGTGTTAAGTGACTTAGTGTAGTGTGCTTGGAAAAGATTCCACTCGGCAGTTTGTGAATAATGTAGGTTACATCAAAGGCAGACGTTTCTTCAGAAACCAATAACTGTTTAAGGCTCCTGCCAGGTCCACATGATCATATTGCTTGAGTATGCTTCAGTAAGTCCACTGTGACTGCACTGCAAGTGTGCACCACATGCTTATTATTAGTTGTATCATTATAAACGTCACATCCATAGAGGAGTTTGAGAGCCAAGTCTTACCTTCCTCTGTGAAATACAAAACTTGTGCTCTTGCTAATGAGTTGGGTTAAGGCAGGCATGTGCACACAGCCCAACCCAACTCTTACACTGCTTTGGCAGCAGACCGTTCTGATCCATGAGGCTGTGATCAGCTGTCGGACTGTCCTCTCCCCTTGTGTGTGGAATGCCATGTCTCTCACACATACAGACACATATGTGCATATGAAGACAGATGTATGATGACATCACTGCAGACAAGAGGAGGAGTCCTTGGTTTAGGGCAGAGGGGGCTGTGGGGTTTAGGGAGGGAGGTAGGGAAGTTTTGGTTAAAAAAAACATCTCTGAGGTTCCCAATGTGAATAATACAAAAACTCAACTCTTCATTTCCTCCACCCCACTACTCCACTCTTCTACCCAACCACAGCTGTTCCTAGTGTCCAAGTCCATCTTGGGTCATATCCCACAATTCCCTGCTCAGTTGACCAGCACAAATCCATGTTGGGAGTCCACAGTATCCATCATCTCACATTCCAGGAAGGAGCTGTGGAGCTCAGGGAGAGCCAGGCTCACATATTCCGTGCCAGACACCTCAGCCTGGCCTTGGGTCGGTGGCTGGACTGGGTTCAGGGGGTACTGGTATTGATCCTGGTAGAGGGGCTCAGTGGAGGGGGACAGGTCACAGGCAGGGTAGCTGTACTGGTGCTCAGAGGGCAGGGCTGTGGGGTAAACGCCCATGTAGGGGTCGTAGGACAGGGGCAGGGTTTCAGCACCGGGCTCCAGTAGGGGGCTGAGGGTCTGGGGCCAGGTGAAGGTGGGGGGAGGCTGTTGCTGTGGTGGAGGCACCACACCCTGCACCGGGGGTGGGGCTACAGGGTCTGGGTGACTAACTACTGGGTGAGGTGGGTAGGCGCCCTCTACAATCTGCATCTGGTTGAAGTACCCTTGCAGCTGGGACTGCTTCTGCAGGTACAGTCTCTTCTGGTGAAGCCTGCAAGAGAGCAAACTGTCAGAGGTAAGAAATGAAGAGTGAAAGGTGAGGTTGGAGTTAAGCGATGAAGGTTGAAAGGTGATATGTCGGAGGTCAGAAATTAAGGGCAAAATGTTTGGTAAAAAATGAGGGGTGAGGTGACTGGTTAGATATCGGAGGTAAGAGGTGAAGGGTGAGGGGAAAGGTGAGATGTCAGAAGTAAGAAATGAGGGGTGAGGGTTAGAAGAAGTGAGAGATGAAGGGGGATGAGAGAGGAGGGAGGGAGGGGGCAGGGTCACCGACCTGTGCTCTTGCAGTTGCTGTTCTAGACTCCATGGTAGGTCATTGTAGAACATGTGGCAGCTGCCAGGTCCAGCACTCATTAGATTGGCCTTCTGTAAGGACAGAGGAGCAGTCAGCCATCTCTCACACAAGGGTCATCCCAAACACAGGTACGGCCATGCTTACCGCGGTCATGGCTGGCATTGCTACAGTGCACGGTAAGACCATATTACCCAGAAACCCCCTTGAATGCTCAGACCTGTGTTCAGGTGCAGAAGTTTGATTTTATTTAGCAATCTGTAAATTGACAAAGCGCTGCCTCTACTCAGTACCCCCAGGCTTCTTCGAAACTAGTTATTATCCCTGATTTATTCTTTTCATCAATTCTGGAATACCATGTCCTACTTGTAGATATGTCTCCTTTATGTAGGGCCCATCAATTTGGGATATCGCAGACAAAGAACACACTCTGCCAGCAAACCCTCCATTTCATTCAGTCCACTAGCTGTCTCAGATTAGACAGACAGCCTTGTCGGCTAAAGCCCCTTTCTTCGGGTGACAATACTGCCGATTACGCTCGCCTGGGCAGCCCCAGTCTGCAGACTGATGGCCCACTGCTTTATCTTATTCTGTTTTCCTGTCTGGTGTCAGCTCCAGTTGTCGGCGTTAAAACAATCCTTTTATTACACTATGGAGTAATGACATTATCTTCTGCAGTGTTGGGCGGAAGTGGGCCCCGCAGCTCTACCTGCAGCTTGTGTGTGAGGTATTGGGTCTCCAGGCTCTGTCTTCTCGACAGCAGCGGCGGCTGGCCTCCACTGGAGAACATGGCTACACTGTCTTGCAGCTGGGAACTGTCACCCTGGAAACACATACAGTCACACACGTGGGCATGATTACAGGCAAATTAACTCAGGGACACACAAGCTACAGACAGACAGGCAGATCTACAGGGAAAGAGTGGGAAAGAACCTCTTGCTCCCTGGCATCTATAAAGTTAACACATACACACAGACAACCCATTCTGCCAAGATCTTAATAACACAGTCCAATTCCTTGTTCTGATTACACGCACACAAGTGCATACAAACTGCAACATGGTTTGTCGCTCATTAGTCGGCCATGGTTTTGGATGTGCAGCATTGTGCATGTACTCCGTCCCGTGACCCGTGACCTCACATAATCGGACTGCTGTTTATTACTGCAGTGGAGGGCCAGTATGTTATCACAGAGGCCCTTTTGTGTTCAAACATCCAGGCCTGCGTGCTTGTAAGAGCTGCAACTATCGATTATTTTCTTAGCGATTATTCTATCAATTACTTTTTCGATTAATCGAGAAGCACGGTTTTTTTCCAAACAGAACAATTTATTGATATAACGATGACAGATCTGAACAAAAATGTCATATAATTTCATCAACAAATTATATATAATATAATAATTTATTATTTATTTAATTAAATATACATTTTTAACAAACCAATCACCGATCCCACCCTCAATTTCTTCCCCTCTCTCTACCCTCCCTCCACTTTACCCCTCCTCCTCTCCCATCTCTCTCCCCTCTTTCTCTCCCTCGACCCACTCCTTCCATCCTCCCTCACTCACAAACACAATCATGGTATTGCTAATTGCACTGTTTAGATCAGTCCATGGTTGCAGTGCATAAAATGTCGAAAATGGCGGCAAAACGTTTGGCCGCGAGATGAGCGCTTTGGAGAGATTATAAAAAATAAAATAAAAAATGTTGTTTTATATGTTTTTTAATAATCAACCAATCGACGCGGGGAAAATTTTTATCGATTTTTTATTATTATAATCGATTAGTTCGATTAACTGTTGCAGCCCTACTTGTGACCCTTTGGAGAAATCTTCCTCCCAGATACTGTATCATCAGCCTCTTGCGCAAGGCCAGCTTCCTGCAAGGTGAACCTTGTTACCATGCCTGCGTTCACCGAGCCCCGCAGCACTGTCCACACTCTTCAGAATATTGGCCACTTCTTCGGCCCGTTACATATAGAGCCCTGGCGGTGACTCAGCCATGCTCTCCTTGGGTTTGGGGTATCCTCCCTGTCCCCTGTGCGCAGGAGGGGGGGGGGTGGATGGAGATCGTAATTGGGTGGGGGGGTACTGACCTGTAGCTGGTGGTCCAGCAGGTAAGGGTGAGGGCCGGTGGGCAGCAGAGAGGGGTCTTCCTGGGTGCCCATCTGCTCATAGAGTAGCTGCACCTTGTTGAGCTCCAGGATGCCCTTGGTCCGGGCCAGGTTCTGCAGGTGCTGCCTGAACGCCACCAGCCCTGGAGCGCAAAACACATGCAGGGGCGACATGAGCAAGGCAGTGCAGCTCAACACGCACACACACACACACACACTCTGCAGCCAGCCAGCCACAAGAGAAACCTCCTGTGCCAAGCAGTCTAACCATAGAAAGCAATTATAGAGTACACAATTAAAAATCACAGGGAAGTGTGTAGGCCTGGTCTTCAATGCTCTATTTGCTCCACTCCATTAGTCCTCTGAGGGTCATAATAATTTCACAGGCTAGTAATCTGTGCCTGTTGGGGTGTGAAAAGGCCAAAGGCCGAGGCACTGTGCTTCTCTTTTATTAGATGAAGTACATGGAGCCGTTCAGACCACTTTACGGAAGAAGGCAATTTAAACTGAGAAAGGGCCTTATGCCCCAGCATGCACAACTGAATGACTGGTTTGGTTGTGACCTAAGTGAACGGTACTTGCGGGAGATTGACATTGTCTAACAGAGATCATGACATCCATGACAACAGCCAGGTGCACACGCAGAGATCCAAAGCTCCAGAAAGGGAGATTTTGTAAGAGAGAAAAGCAATAGAGAAAGAAAGCAGAAGAGAAAGACGGAGAAAGAGTTATGGAAAGCGTGAGAGACGCACACACAGAGGTAGAAGAGAGTGAGGGGATGGTGGTAGAGACACACACTCAGAGGTGGAAGAGAGCGAGAGAGAGAGATATGTGAGAGACGCACACGCAGGCACGCGCACACACACACACACACACACACACGCACACAGAGGTGGAGGAGAGTGAGGGGATGGTTCTACCTTGCGTGAGGGAGGTGTCAGAGGCGCGGCGGCCCTCGCGGAAGCTGATTGGTGAGCGGTTGTGGGCCTCCCTCCTCTGGGAGCTCAGTGCCTGCATGGTGGGGTTGGCGGGCTTCACGCCAGTGAAGGGGGGGGTCATGCGGGTGATTGAGGCGTTGGCCAGGACCACTTCACTGAATGAGGAGGGGTCCTCCAGGAGGCTAGCGTCGCTATGGACCGACCCCATGTCGTACTCTGAGTCTGTGCTTCCCAAAGACGGGTTATGGCCAACACTGTACAGCTTCCCTGTGGCCAGTACATACGCACATGCACACGTGAACACACAAACACACACATATACACACACAAAACAGTACATTGTTTCCATAAGATAAGTAATCAGAAAATTGTGTCCAAAACTCAATTGGGATTATAAATCTCTTTATATTTGCCACTGATATATTCCTTAAAATCCCTGCCCACCGCTGCTGACATCACCCTTCCCTGATTGGTCGATATAGATGGAAAGTAAAGACTGAGGATCTCACACTTACGATTTGCTCCATTATAAGTCTAATGTCTTCGCCCTTCGGGTTTGTTAAAGTTTTGAGCCCATATGGATCTTCTGCAGAACATTAACTACTGTTGAACATTATCTACGGGGCGGCAGTGTCTGGAACTGGATTTGTAACCGAAAGGTTGCAGATTCAATTCCCAGGTATGACACTGCCGCTGTACCCTTGAGCAAGGTACTTAACCTGAATTGCTTCAGTATATATCCAGCTGTATAAATGTAAAAAAACAAAAATGCTGAAAAAAGTTGCGGGATAAGAGCGTCTGTTAAATGCCTGTAAAGTAACATTTTTGATTTTCACTTTGAACTGAACTGCTGAACTGAGATATTCTGGAGAGTTTATGCTTTCCTGTCACTGGCAGCATAACAATACTCAAAATATCAATATGTTAATTATATGGCATGTGCTTTATTCATATATACGATTAGTACAGATGTACTTCTCATGGAGCAGTATGCCGACTGACTGTCCCCTGCTGATGATGCCATAGTGCTAACCTGCACTGGGCCCGGCCCCGGCCCGGTTGGTGACCTCGGACAGGGTGTGCCGGCGCTGGCCGAATCGGGCGGTCTGGAAAGCGGTGAAGACCTGGGCGGGGTCATCCTCTCCGTCCGGTTCCGGTTCCTCGGTCTCGATGCCCTCGTCAATGGAGGTCTCCATCATGTTGCTCGGCAGGGAGGCGCTGACCTTTCGGATGGAAGCGGGCGGCAAGGGGTCCAGAAGGCACCCGTTTACCTGGAAAGGACATGCAAGGACACCGTGAGCGTGTAAGACCCAATGCTCAGGACCATTTCCTGTCACAGAGGAAATGCGAACTCTCCAGTGCTGTTTGTGTGCCTAATCATTAGGTGGTTGGGGAAAATGCTCTTTAATTGGATGATGTGGACATGACACTCTTTGGACTCTCTTGACATTTTTTTAAATGTTAGCTTTGGCCTCCTGATCTAACTAGAGTTAAACCAGAGTTACCATGAGAAGGATTAACAGATTTCTTTTGTTTTTTTGGGGGGCAGTGGTGGATTCTCTCTAGAATATCTTAACAACCTTGATTTTTAGCTTAATTAGCAAATTATTCACTCATACTTTCTCATAACCGCATGTTCTGGTTGTGTTCTTTTTATATCGTCTGTGAAATATAGATTCCTTCTCAGTACCCACAACCAGGGCATAATGGAGAAGTGCAATGTTCTTTACAGAACACCACTTTTCTGAATGGAGCGGACATGCTTACATTTGTCATACTGTTCTGAGAGTTTACGCTTCAAATCATCTTTCTATTTACAGACCAGCTTAGATAAAACAGTTTATCTCTTTGTTGTTTATAACGGCATGGCACTGGGCTCTTTCCTTTCCACGCCCTATCTGTTAAAAGCCATGTCCTGGATTTCTGCGGTACACTGCGGCGCAATGTCTTTTGTTCCGGTTACGGTCTTGTGTAACATTTGACCGTTGGATTGATTGGTGGATTTATTTGCAGGCACGCTACCGAGGACTCACTGTGCTGAGAGAGTAGTGGTAGTGTGTGTGTGTGTGTGTGTGTGGGGGGGGGGGGGTCTTCTCGCAGGTCAAATGACACACCAATCCAACATTGTTCACCAAAGCGATTACAAAACATGCTGTGGCTGCAGCCTAATGTGTTCTCAGAGGACTGAATGACTGAACTAGCATGTCCTCAGTCCCTCCCTCCTCCTTGACATTGCAATAGATGTGGGGTGTGTGTGTGTGTGTGTGTGTGTGTGTGTGTGTGTGTGTGTGTGTGTGTGTGTGTGTTGAGGGGGCGTGGGGGTGCGGGAGTCTGGAATGCAGGAGCGGGAAATGTGCCTTGGCTCTTGGCTTGATGAGCGGTCCCACCAGCACAGAGGGTAAGAGCAAAAGTATGCAAGAAAACACACACACATACACACACACACAGGAGTGTGCGTATAAAAATGCCACCTCCCCACCACACCAACTGTCAGAAATCATCTGGATGCGTTGCCAGGGAAACAGGAGGCCTGGCTCTCTTGCGCCATGATCTGTGATTCGTTTCCACTTTGAAGCGAGCGGTGGCAGGAGCGTCCGTTCCTCAGCACGCATGTGAAAGACCCGTACACGCCCGCCCCCCACTCATCACTGTCTCACTGTGAGGGATGGGGCTTTTGTACACGGTGTCCAGGTCATGTGGAGGGTTGTGGTTGTTCACTGCCGTGGGGCGCATTACATAATGCCTCCTGTTCTCTCGTTTGGAATGAGGGTGACCCGCCGCCTGTCTTATTCACAGGCTAGCAGCCAGCTACAGCGGTCTAGAGCAGATATCTACAGGGAGGTAAACAACTAGCTAAAAAGATCTGGGCAGCCAGCTACAGTGGTGGAACTTTCAGGGCTCTGACCAGCCAGTGAACAAAGCATATCTCTGTTTTACAACAGTAAATGTCAGGAAAGAGCAGCGCAAGAAGGGCTTGCACTAAATATACAAGCATGTTTTTAAAATAATATGATTTTCCCATTTTTTAAATATTCCATACAGTTCATATCCGTATAGTTTATAGTACTTTGCTCACCTTTATCAAGGGTATGAACAATTTTGGAGGGCACTGTGTATAAACACATCCATGACAGTATTCATGATTTTACAGTATGTACCCCTCCCAGGCCCCCTCTCAAGTCGCATGACCTGTACAGACCTTGGGTGTGGCAACGTCCTCCTCCATGAGGCTGTGCTCCGGAGCAGAGGGGGACTGTGGGAAGGTGAAGGTTTCTGCAGAGGCCTGGGGGAGGATTGGGGAACGCAGGAGCCGGACATTCTGTGGAAGCAGCCCCACCTGGGGGGCGGTACTGCTGGCCTGCCGAGCGGGGAGGGGGAGAGAGTAACCACCAGCACTAACATCTATTTAACAATACATTAGTCATATTTAACAACATTTTGTCTTCAACTTGTATGCAAATACAATTACCTTTCTTATAATTGTGTTTTATAATTAAGTTTTTATACATGTCTCATTGGGAGAGATATAAGGAGAGAGATATGAGAGATCATCTAACAGGCCTCCCTGCATCTCTAGGTAATTTATGTAAATATTACTTGGATCACCTACAGATGCCTATGCGCCTGCCTTACTCTCATCTTGGAGGTAGTGCCAGGGCTAAAAGCAAGGTTACCTTGATGACAGTCTGCTCGGCGATGGTGCTGGGCCGTCGTTGTCGGGCGTCGAGCCGCTGCTCCACAGGGAAACTGCAGCGGTGAGCCTTCAGTCTCTCCACCAGCAGGTAGTAGATGGCAGCAAAGTGGTTATAGCTCTTGTTCTGTAGAGACTGTGAGACACAGTGTGTGTTTGAGTATGGGTTTGGGTTTGAGTGCATATGCGCTTGTTTGTGTATGTGTGTGTGTCCTGCAAGTGTGCACGTGTGTTTGTGTGAGTATGAGAGTGTGTATGCATGCATGTGTTACAAAGTTTTTGTATGTGTATAAATGTTTGTGTGTGTACGAGTCAATGAATGTGTGTGTATATGTGTTTGTGAGAGAGAGAGAGAGAGAGAGAGAGAGAGAGAGAGAGAGAGAGGGCGGTCCTCACTTCGATGGTCTTCTGCTGGTCGATGCCCAGGCTGTGCATGAGTCGGAGCACCTGCTCACTGTGCTCGCCCACACCCCCGGCCTCGTCCCCCTCCTCAGGAGCGCTCTGCTTGTACAGCACAGTCCTCTGAACGGGCACATCTAGCGCCATCCAGCGGTGCTCCTTAATCTGAGCCACAGACAGACGCTTGGAGGGGTCCAGAACCAGCATGCGGCGAATCAGGTGCTCACAGTCTGCAGGGGGAAGACAACCAATGTGACTCTCATCCCCCTTGTCACATGCCTCCTTTCTCCATATCCACGGCAACTTCAATAGGCAAACCATCAATGGCCTCACACAAGAGGAGGTCATGATATCAGAAGGAAACAGCTGTAATGCAGTGACACCAGATCTGGACTTCACCTCCCACCCACATCTCTGTGAAAGAATCTGTGAGGAACCACCTGCTGATCTGCACAGAACTGGGAGTCAGTGTTCTCCTATAATGCGTTATGAGACCATTCCTCCATGTCAAATCTCTCCAGAGTATCCCTAGTCTTCGCTTGTGGACTCTCCTCTTCACCTCACCCCACAGGGTTTCAAAGGGGTTTAGGTTAGGGAACTGGGATGGTCATTGGAAAAGCTTGATTTTGTGGGCAATTACCCATTTTTTGGGGTTTAGAAGAATTATTTGTATTGTCCTGCTGGACGATCCCACCACCATCCAGTTTTAGCCTCCTGGCAGCCAGATTTTGGTCTAAAATCTCCTCCTGGTAATTGAGTCTATGATTCCATGTATCCTATAAGGTTCCCAGGACCTTTGGAAGCAAACGGCCCTACAACATTGCATATCCACTACCATACTTCACAGTGGGGAATGGGGATTAGGTTCTTTTCTGCATGACCATCCCTCTTTTTTATGACAAACTCACCTCTGGTGTTTGTGGCTGGAATGCTCTATTTTTTGTCTAATCTGACCATAGAACCTGATTCCAATCAAAGTTCCAGGGGCCTCATTTGTGAATGGTGCGTACGCACAAAAAAGATGCATAGGCCACTTTCCCCACTGATTTGGGATTCATAAAAACAAATTTGTCAAAACACGCACACATTTACGCAAACTATGGCCCATGCGTACGCACATTTTGGAAACTTTGGGAATTGGCGACTCTGATGGCAAAGTAGTGAAATGTAGATAAATGTACTACAGACCCGTTCCACTCCACTTCATATCAAAGTAGACAGCCTTCTAATACTCATATCCCTTGCCAGAGGTACACCTAGGCCTAAGTAGTTTGTCTTTTTGGTGTTCGTATGAAAGTCCACATTTAAGCATCCAGACTGTATGAAAAATGCTAATGTTAGCTAATCAGTACTGAAATGGCTAACTCATTTCACGTCTCACGTCTGTATGCGCATAGGTCTGTCTGAGTATTGTTTGCTAGTTGTTGTCTTTAATATTATGCAAACATCCGGCTATTTTATGACATTAAAGGGATAGTTCGGAATTTTGGACATAATGTCTCATTTACGACTTACCCATGATGTAGTCGATTGATGGAAACCATTTTCAGATAATTCCATGCTGTCCCTTCTTTTGGACATACACACATTGCTAATGCTAGCGCAACTCAAAGGAAACTAGTAGCATCCACTACCAAACGCACTTAAACACTCCACAGTGCACCCAAAGCAAATAAAATACGACGACAGTCTATCTGGGTTATTTTCAGTGATTATACCGTCATTTTTGAAGTCAAACTATCGTTGAATCCTTTACTTTGTGCTGACTTATATTCTCTGTGGAAGTATGGCGGCGGAGCTAGCTGTAGATTAGCCAGGGTATCTGCCTGTAGACTATCTGCTGTACTCCACAGTTGCCGACACAATCCGTTTTGCCGTAAAGTTACATATTTGGTAGACAACAAGTCAGCTAAACACAAACATGCTACAGAATAACACAGCATATACAAGCAAGCACACTGGCTACCAATTTGCAGGAAAAGTTTGACCACTTCCATGACTTCCCAATCGTGGCAAATAGCTAGCTAAATTGAATAGATAGATCACGCATGCAATCATTTATTAGTTACCTGCTCGTCAGTTGTTTTTGGTGCATGAAGAAAAACAGGCGATGGCACAGCAGTCTCCTTCAGTAGAGGGTGTCCCGACCGTCCTTTTTTGATTTTCACATAGCCATACTCCGTGAAATGGTCACTACACACTTTTAACTTTTTTAGAGTCTCAATTGGTGTGTTGACATCCATGCGAGCAGCAAGAAGCCACAGATGTTTTCTTTTTTGATCTTCCACTGGAAATCGGTGAAAACTTTGTGGTGCCCATTTTTTTGCATGATTTTAACAACCTTGAAATACACACCGAAATAGCATCTTACCTGCATGTTAGCTAACAATACAACTAGTCTGATTCTTTCATACGCGCGATATTGTTGTTAGCCGGCACTACATATGGCGGCAGAGCTATACTTTACGTTACCTACTAACGTAAAGTATCGCCCCGCCACCGTACTTCCACTGAGAATTTAGGTGAGCACAAAGTAAAGGATTCAACGATAATTTGACTTAAAAAATGATGGTATAATCACTGAAAATAACCCCGATAGACTGTCGTCGTATTTTATTTGCTTTGGGTGCACTGTGGAGGGTTTAAGTGCGTTTGGTAGTGGATGCTACTAGTTTCCTTAGAGTTGCGCTAGCATTAGCAATGTGTGTATGTCCAAAAGAAGGGACAGCATGGAATTATCTGAAAATGGTTTCCATCAATCAACTACATCATGGGTAAGTCGTAATTGAGACATTATGTCCAAAATTCCGAACTATCCCTTTAATGGATTTGACTGTTCGCTAACTACTTAGCGGTAGCCAATATCACCTGTACATGAGTATAGCCAGCTAACGTTTATCTTTCACTATTTGGGGTGGTACAACATGGATTATACAGATGAGAAAAAACAGCTGGCTCATCTGAAATAACAGTAAAAGCATAAGTTAACAACCCAGTGAACGACGTTTCAGTTCTATGCTGGCGGTTTCAGCAGTCCCGGAGCTGCTACTTCGGGGCTCTGGCAGCACTGGTTCTCGGTTTTGGGGGCCTGGCTCCAATGGAGTTGTGGATGGCGGATATGTAACATTAATGTTAAAGTACAGTTTTGTTTGTCTGTATTTTACATTCTTATGCTCTCGTTCTTTTGACATTTTTGCAGAAGCACGTGTTCGCAATATAGCTATGGTAGCTCGCTGAGTTAACGTTAGCTAAGTTAATGACTCAAACATACAAACTAACTGCCACACTACCATTGCTGTACCCTTGATCTAGGTACTTATCCTGAACCGCTTCAGTAAATTATCTATATAGATTGTAATGTCACCTTGGTTAAGTGTGTCTGCTAATCTAACCAATGGAATTTGCTGGAGTGCCCAGACTAGGAGGAGCCACGGAACTCAAGCGATGACTTCATGCTGGAAAGTACCCACAATGCCAAGACGCACTGGAGAGGCCTAATGACACCATTCTTTTTCTCCACTCACTCCCTCTCTCTCTTGTGTCTTTGCAGTTACTGGCCCCATTTATCAAAACTGATTATATAAACATACTGCTGCACGAATAAGGTTCCAAAGAGAGAGAGAGAAAGCTAGAGAGTAAGAACGGGAGAGAGAATGCTCTTTCAGGCAGTGACCCAAAACTGGGAACTTCATCGCCCTTGACCTGGCTATGTCTGAACGTTTGGGGTTATATTCTATGCCACGCTATACTTATTCATTAGACTGGAGCAGCTTTTGAGTTGAACATTTATTGATATTTATATTGCTTATAAAGCACTCTAAAATCATCTACTCTTGATTGTGATTTGCCTTATGAGCACTTTTATTTATCCACTGCCTGATATATCCTAATTACCTGCTCTTCAGAAAATGTCAAGCTCCCATTCTTTTGTGGCTGGGAAAAGTAAATCATATTACATTTCTGTACTATGACATGTATTTACAAAATAAAAGTGAAGTAAATTGCAGTTGTTGCATTGTTAAAAAACTATATATTCTTAAATGTACACAGAAAATATTTTTAAAAGTGGAAAATAATTTTGACATTTTTCTGAAGGCCTCCTGGGGGGGGGGGGGGGGTCAATGAGGCCCCTGTACCCTACTTTCAGAACCCCTTCCCCAAGTAATGAGAGCTGGTGAGGAAACTGTGTTCTGATAGGATGGAACAGCATCAGACACTGTCTCTATGGGCTCCTGCCTCCTTTTTTCATGAATTCTGGAGCAAGAGACTGAGAGAATGTGGGGCAGGGGTCCTATAAGAAGCTGGGCACATTCTGTTCTTTTTACCTCTGGCATCTGGACTGTGTGTATGAGCATGCGTGTGTGTGCATGTGCATCTGTACGTGTGTCCGTGAGTGGGTTTCTGTGCGTGCGTGCGTGTGTGTTGAGCGGGGGGTATATGCGATTATGGATGGGTTGGAGGGTTACGTTACAGTCTCACACATTGCTAAATTGTTTCAAGGTCTCAGACAAAGCAGGAGCACCCAGTCGCAGTCCAAACTCACCCCACACCCCCATGGCTCTTCTAGTTACATAAAGCACGGGTCCTTCTCTGAAGTTAATCTCTGCAGGCAGCGCTCATCCAGAATGCGCTAATCTGACATCCTGACTGTTTTGTCGAGTGCACCCCTGTCTCCTGGAAGGATCTTGGCCCTGGGCCATCTGAACAGCATGCCTCGCCTCTTGCTCTTTGTCTCTCATTCCCTCCCTCTCTCTCCCTCTCCCCCTGTCTGCTCCCCTTCTCCTGCATTCCTTGGCCCCTGTGGACCCATGGCCAGGGCTGGGGAGGCAGAGTGAATTAGCCCCACTTTGGTTTGGCGAACAGGTGTGCACTTTTTTGGCAGTGCAAAGATGTTTGGGGCTGTTCCTGATGTGTGGTATACAGAGTGTGGGGTATGGTGTGTGTGTGTGTGTAGTATAGAGTGTGGTGTGTGTGTTGTATACAGACTGTGTGGTATGGTGTGTGTGGTATACAGAGTGGGATATGGTGTGGTGTAGAGAGTGTGGGGTATGGTGTGTGCTGTGTGTGGTATACAGTGTGTGGGGTATGGTGTGTGGTATACAGAGTGGTGTGTGGTATATGGTATACTGTGTGGTATACAGACTGGGGTATGATGTGTGTGGTGTATGTATGGTATAGAGTGTGGCTTGTTAGGCTTTCCTACCTTCAGTCATGAAATAGGGGATGCGGAATCGTCCCTCCAGGACCCGCTGTCGAAGTACTGGAAGTGTGGGGCCATCGAAGGGCAGGGCGCCGCATACCAGCACATACAGTACAACCCCCATACTCTGCAAGACATCCCCGCACACGCATACACATTTACACATATCTATAATTCAATTCTGTTCACAAAACCAATCTGGTCACAATGCCAAAGCAAAAACACTTTTATGAATATGGAATGTGAATGAAAAGTCAGGCATTTTGCTTAGCTGTCAGACTCTTCTCAGTCAGAGAACAAAGCCAAATACATGTTGTATAGTCTAATCTCCCAACTGATAAGAATGCAGCGTCTCATTATTAATGGTACAGGAAGCCAGAGATGAGTAGGTCGTCCGGTGAAGCAGCAGAAACTATAAGGAAGTAAATGTTTTAAAATATCAGATATCATGATTCATCGTTGCTGTTACAGAGAAGCAACACAGAAGGGGCTGTAGCACTGACCATTGGGCCTTGCTGACTGAATTGTTTGCTGCCATTGCTAACTGCACTTCTGCATGCCAGGATACTTCGCAATTGATTAAACAGGTTCTGTTCAATTGGTCTTGCATCATTTAAAGAACAGAGCTTGACTCCTCCTTATTATTGTGCCTGTGTTGTTCAGGATATGAACTGAGACAGCAGTAGGGCAGTTGGGAGGGAGAACAGGCCTTACCCAAATGTCCAGGTGGGGACCCTCGTACTGCTGGCCCTCAAAGACCTCTGGGGCAGCGTATGGGGGGCTGCCGCACCATGTCGCCAGCCGCTCTCCTGGCTGGAAGAAGTTCCCGAACCCAAAATCTGGGGGAGACGAAAAGTAAAAAGTGGAATGCGGGGTGAGTGATTCAGAATTAGGTTTGCAACTCGTAATCTTGTGTCAGCCGGCGCCAAACACCCGTGAAATAAGTGGGACAGCTGGTTTTACTCATGGCTGTGTTCTAGCTTTTGAGGAAAAGAGGACAGAAGAACAGAACGACTCAGAACTGTGAAATGAACAGAAAGACGGTTTCATTCACAGGCGTGTTCTAGTTGCTTAAAGGGGACATGAAGCACTTGGTAAAGTAGCTCTGGTTTGTTAGCTTTTTACCTTAAATTAGATAGGACCGTGCGTTCAAATCTCAAACCGACCCGTATTTGCTGGAAAAATAAGTTACAATTCGCTTTTTTCCCCACTAGGGTGCAGCCATCTTGGACCAACTGCGGTCATGACGTCACTAGGTTGGTTGGTCTCAGCTATTCAATGTATTACTATGGGAGAATAGCTGACTTTCAGTGAGCTCAACGATGTATTGTGAGGAAAAAATAAAACAAAAAACGCACAAACGGTCTTTTTGTATTTCCCGGAGATGCTCAAATGAATATTACCGAACAAAACTTAATTTAAAACTTAATTTCCACAAACTTCTGACCATACTAATTATGTGGCCTGATGAGCCGGCAACTGCAGCGCCGCTGCATTGCCTTGATAAACGGTTTGGGAGCTAAAGTCGTGTCTAGCTAATATTGCCTATAGAAAATAAGCGTTAGCTTGTGATGCTAGGTCACGGTAGGTAGCCTATTTGCAGGCTGTTAACGAAGATATCAAGGCAATGCAGCGGCGCTGCAGTTGCCGGCTCATATAAAGGGGAATTCCACCCAAAAACAACATTAACCTTATTGAACAGATCAAGGTGCAACTAATTAAGTCTTTCTTTGTAGCTGGACCAAAAAAACATAAGCGAGGGAAGAATTGCATCTCACTGTTCTGAATCGACACATCATAGATCAAGCTAGCTATCATTGCTATTTTATTATAATCTCAGAAAATTACATTGATAGGCTACGTTATTTCCTAAAGATGTTTTGGCAAACTAAACCAAACAGGACTTGCGTGCTGTCGGTTACAGAGTGGAGCTCCTCCGGTATTCCCGGATTCCCTGTAGTCTACATCTTCCTCTGCCTTACTGAATCACCAGGTAAGGAACCTTGTCAACTAACATTACATTATAATCCATGACCATTAAGTAGACTAACATGAGCTAGCTGATAATAATTGAACGGTTTCGCTTTGAGCATTCGAATACAGAAGCAATGTATTTTTTCTGGGCTAGTGCGTTAGCTAGCTGGTGTTAGCGACGATCTTGTCATAAAACAAATTGCTTTTTAAATATGTTTGCCAAGGAGGCTGTAGCTAACCTTGCATTCGTTCATGGAAGGGGGTCGGATATCAGGGTGATAAATGCGTCGTTTCCATGTTTTTTACCGACATCAGTGTGTTGGAGTTGCACTGGGAAAATTTTGGCTTTGCTAGCAAACATGAAACGGCTAACAAGTAGCCTACAGCAATGACGTTTTAACTTTTAATTGCATATGTTTAATAGTGTCGGCATGTTGGTCGATACAAAAGCATGTCATACTGAAAAACGTCGTCGATTTTCCGACATGGAACCGGGGTGCGTAGCTAGCCTAGCTAAGCGTTAGCTACAGACTTCTGGCAAGGCTGGCTAGCCTAATGTTTTCACGATACCAAACGTAGCCAGATAAATGAAGGGCCGTATTTCCCCGTTTGTCTGGAGACTGAGCTAATGATGGTAGCATTTTTTCAGTACTGTTAGATTAGTGGCTAATTTACCAGCGAGTTACGTGGCCTCTCTAATCTCTCTAAGTGTCTAAACGCAGCAGACAGGCAGTAGGTGTAGCTGGGGACAGTTGCAACAATTTTTTGCATTTCTGTCATTACTCTGAATTACTCAGAGATTATTTGGACTAGACCAACCAAAGTTTAATATATTAAATTTGCATATGTCTACTAATTACCCAAACCGATACCTATACGTTTAAATATGATCACATTTGACATGTAGTTAATCAAAAATGTATTTTAATGGAAGTCGTCAAATGTTGCAACTGTCCCTAGGCTTATATAAAATACATTAAACTGTAACCTACTAATTAACTTTTGCCTTTTATTTCAATGTCACTGTCAGATGACACTACGATGCAGTTTCAAAAATGTCCACAAGAGAGCACCAGATCAAGGGCGCTGACCCATGTAGTTCATATCTATATTTTCCTCAAGGACCCATAAAGTCCACCATGTTGGATTTTCTGCTAATTAGCATTTTTTGTAAAACACTTAAAATGCTACGGATTTGCACGAAACTTGGTATACACCCTCCTTAGACCATGCTTCATAAAAGTTGTATACAGAATTTAGATATTTTAAAAGATAACTTTCTGTCAATCGGTTTTGTAATTATGAGCATTTTTGTGATAAGCCACGCCCACTGAAAATTCATTGGCTTGTCATTCGCCCATTTTTTGACTGAGGCCTTAGAAAAGGTACATGAGATGAGTCCACATACCAAGTTTCATGCAAATTGGTCAAATTTTGTAGGAGTAGCATTTTAAGTGTTTTACAAAAAAATGCTAATTAGTGGAATATCCAATATGGCAGAATTTATGGGTCCTTGAGGCAAATTTGTTCCTCATAAGCAGAGGGACCTCTAATGAGGTTTACATGGGAAGATAACAGTTGGCATATTTGGGTCAACTATCCTTTTAAAATAACTACATTAAGACACTTTTAATATTGCTTTCTCCATTAGGAAAAGCGGGACCTGATATGGCTGCTTAGCTTGGGGACAGTCTGGCAACCCTGGGCACTACAATAGCAGTAAAATGCCCAGCCCCTTGGCCTCCGCTTCTGTAACATCATTCAGTGGGCGTAGCAACCCGTTTTAAGCTTTGTGGCTGTTGTAGTTCATTCTAACGCAAGTAGCTGGTACATGCACAGTAGTTTGGGGCTATATCTCTGCTCTCACTACAGGTAGAAAGTTGGCTGACAGCTCATTTTAATCAGGAGGAGAGCTACTTTTCTACAAACCAAACATCATTTTTGGGTGGAATTCCCCTTTAAGGAACACAGGAAGCGAGGAATGCATGTTTCTATCCTTGTGAAAGAAAGGGACGGTATGTGCAGTCAGGGAAGAAAGAGGGATAGAGAGGAAAATGATGGAGAGGGTAGAAGGGAAAGATTTGTGTGTGTGTGTGTGTGTGTGTGTGTGTGTGTGTGTGTGTGTGTGTGTGTGTGTGTGTGTGTGTGTGTGTGTGTGTGTGTGTGTGTGTGTGTGTGTGTGTGTGTGTGTGTGTGTGTGTGTGTGTGTGTGTGTGCGCACATGTGGTGCAGTGTCATCCTTTATACAGTCTATGCCTGAAACCTGTAGGAAGGGAGTGTTGACTGAGACCCTAACCTCTCCAGTCTCCACAGCGCATGTTGTCTTTCTCTTTAACTGCTTATTCACAATGAAATGCATGTATCTGTGTGATAAGTAGCAAAGTGAAAAAAAGATATACAGACAATAAGATGAAAGATTCTGGCTGGTGAAAAGTGAAAAAAAATTATGCCATTATTCTCTATTCAAATAAAGACGGAATGAGAGAGAGAGGCGAGGTGGCAGAGACAGAGAAAGATGGAGACCAATAGAGGGAGATGGAGGGAGGAAAATATAGAAAGGGAGAGACTGAGAAAAATGGAGAGGCAAGTGAGAGGGAAGGGGGCAGGGATATGGTGAAGGAAAAGGGAGAGAGAGAGCAATAGAAAGACAGAAATAAAGTACTGAGTCACATGAATAACTGAGGTTCCAATTTTACAATTCAAATACTAAAATCATACCCCTTCAAATTCATGTTTTAGCACTAGCACTTTTTTTGAAGACAAATAAAAATTCTGTTTTGCTATTTGCATTTTCATGAAAATAGAAAATTGGTAACTGGTACAGATTTTTTAAAAGGACATACCCTTGTCAAATCTACAGGTTATGTGACGAGGCTGTCTACTGTTCTGCATACTTGCATACTATATTGTATGCTTTACATTTTAAGCAAAAATGAGAGAAGAAATGCCTCTTGCGAAAAGAGCTGCGGTTGTTATGTTTAGCGCAATGATCTCTGGGAAGGAAGAACGCAGTGGGCTGTCATGACCATTTTACCCGCTTTTTTGCATCTCTGCCTTTTTGCACAGTGCAACCCAGGATGCTCTTTAAACTCAACATACCTCATCACATTTCCTCCATTGGTCTCTCTATCTTAACGCCTTTTCCCTTCATCACCATCTCATCACCCTCTTCTCTCTCTCTCTGCCTCCCCCACTCTCTCATTCTGTTACCATCAGTCCTTTCTGTCTGCAAAGCCTGGACTGAGTGTCTCGGAGCCCCCCCCCCATCTCACACGGGCTTGGGGTGGATATGCACACTCAGATAGCAAAAACATGCGGAGTGACCACCGAAAACTACAAATGCAAACGCCACTCTTACAGAAGTAGTATATATTTGGAAATATATGCTTCACAATATGCTGACAAATATACAAATTATTGCCACTTTAAGATACTAAAATATATTGCATTACTGTGAAATATATTTTTCAATGCAATACATTTCAGTATAATCCATTTCCATAAGGGTTATCTCCGACAATGGCGCTTGTCTGTTGCTCTCACAGCTTCAGGAGGGAATTTTCAAGGGTCTTAAAGTAGCTCTCTGATGCAGCGCTGATGTGAGGGCTTCGGGTGCGCTTTGCCTTGCTCAAAATGATAACAGACAGCCGTGACAGAACCTACTGTCGCTGGCGTGTCTGTTATTTTTTCCAGTTTATTGAAAAGAACTTACTTATTTTCCTTGAAAGGAGAGAAAAACATATTGGGATGGGAAGGAAAGGCAGAATATATGAGTGTGTGTGTGTGTGTGTGTGTGTGTGTGTGTGTGTGTGTGTGTGTGTGGGGTGGGGGGGGGGGGGCTGTGGGTCAAATTGACAATGCCAAGGTGAGAGACAAGCGTATGGAGGACATATCAGCGAAGCTGACCCAATTCATGGGCTGAATACTGATCAGGCTGGTTGACGTCAATGCTCCAGCACTGTCCAGAATTCTGTGTGTGTGTGTGTGTGTGTGTGTGTGTGTGTGTGTGTGTGTGTGTGTGTGTGTGTGTGTGGGTGTGGGTGTGGGTGGGTGTGGGGGGGGGTTCAGCACAGTATCCAGACCAGTATCTCGCTCTCAGAGTCGCAGATGTGTGCGTCTCAATGCTGTGCCCCCACTGTCAATATTGTGCACTTAAGCTTCTGCTGACAAGAAAAATGTCTGTACAACAACCTCTTACCTGCAGATGCGGTTTTTCCCCTATGCTTTGACCCCAGGAGGCACACCGTTGTAGCTCAATTATAAAAGCGTTCATATCAGGGCAAAGGTGATCGATTTACTGCTGCTATTGTCCTCTGCTCCACTAGGTGGCCTGCAGCACGGGCAGGCGTGATCCATAGAGTGCACACGTTGTGAGTTTTATTTTGGCTAATAGAATATGGTGCAGCAAACTGTGTGTCTGCATTTTGACTAAAAGGCACGTCAAATTCATAGGAAAAAGTCGCCTCTAATTTCAGTTTGTCGCTGACTTAAATAAATACGTAGGCTTATAGCTCACTTGTGACAAGGCTTTTGGCAGTTTGTGTGTGCACGGCTCTCTGGTTCCACCTGAAGGGGTTTGGGAGAGGCGAAGGATGGAGCAGGAATGGGGCACCAGTCACAGAATTTCCAGCAGTGGATTCCCTCATGTGTAAACTACACCCAGCAAATAACATGCAGTGAAAAGAAGAAAAAAAGGCAGCTGGCACCTGGCTCTTCTTAATCAAAAGGGCTTTTCTGTGGAAGAACGCAGGAGCATCCTGATAAAAGCTCTCGAAATACATGGGCCATGACAGTTGAGTAGCCCAAGAAATTACGTTAAACAAACACAATACTGGTGTGGATAATTCCTTTCTATTCCTTGAACCATTAAGTGAAAACCCTGAGTGTATCTGAAGAGTCATGTCACTCACTCAGTTAACCCACTTATTAATTACTTAGTTAACCCACTGATTAACTACTTAGTTAACCTACTTATTAATGTTCCTGCTCGACCACTTCGCTCTTCTACAGCAGGGCGACTCGCACTTCCCCCCCCCTCCGTGTCAATGGCTCTTGCTCGTCCCGACTGCGGAGCTTTTCCACCTTAGCTCCTCAGTGGTGGAATGAACTTCCCATTCCCCTACGTTCTACTCCAACCCTGCCTGCATTCCGTCGAGGCCTGAAGACACACCTCTTCAGACTCCACCTTGACTGATGTTCTAACCTAGGAATATCAGTTCCCTGTGTTTTTCCTGTCTGTTTGTTATAGTTTATAATAGTATTTAGAATAGAAGTGTAGTATAGCTGATTTACCCACAGCTTACTGTGAACTACAGTCAACGTTCATTACTAGGGATAGCTGCTACATTATGGGAAGGATTTTTCTGTGCTTTGTCTTGTCTGTTCTGTAGTGATCTTGATGATGTCTCTGTATGCACTTATTGTACGTCGCTTTGGATAAAAGCGTCTGCTAAATGAATGTAATGTAATTACTTAGTTAACCCACTGATTAACTACTTAGTTAACCCACTTATTAATTTGCACATATAAATGTATGTATAGTCACGAGGAGAGTAATAATGAAATTTGGAATAATGAGGTTTATATGCCGATCACTCTCACAGGAACGAAAAGCGAAACAACACATTTTAAGAATTTACAATATATAACATGGTCCAATAAAGCTGATTTCCACTGACAGAAAACTTTAAAAAATACTATTGCCACAAAACCCATTTCACAAAGATATTTCAGAATGAAGGACTGGAATGGAAGCAGAGTTGTTTTGAAGCAAAAACCCAGGTTTCTTGTAACTAGGCACTTGCATAACTTCTGGTGTTTGGGTAATGACCGAGGCAAAGTCTCATAGGTGTTTTCCTGAAACAGTTTCTTCATGAGAGGAGAGACATTAAGCAAAACTTAGTTGAAACTGAGGGAGGAAGTGATACACTTTGACTGACAGTAAGGAAGAAGTGTAATATTGGTCAGGGTTGGGCGGGGTGAGGGGCAGGGGACGTTGATACGTGGAATGTGATATTGGGGTATCTTATCTCCTCAAGGCGGCTTGCAACCTTGGCTTTATGTCAGTATTTGATCTGGGTAGCTGAAACCTACCGTGTTCTGTGTATATACACATACACAGATTGTGACAGTGCTGGTTAATATTAAACTGGCACTTTTATGACTTTTACTGAGGTACTAACAAATAAACAGGCCCAAGGTGAAAGGAACATGCTTGTTGACTGTTTTAAGAGTCACTTCTGAGCAGTGTGTAAGTAAGCTTGGTACTTCCTGCTCTCATAGGGACATTTTCTTGGACACAACAAAAAATAATCAAGGTAGTTTTATAGACATTTAACATACAAACCCCAATTCCAAAAATGTTGGGACAGTATGTAAAATGCACATGAAAGCAGAAAGCAGTGATTTGTAAATTCTCTTTTACGTATATTTAATTGAAAACAATACAAAGAAAAGATATTTAATGTTTTACCTTATCAACTTTATTGAATTTTGTAAATATACGCCAATTCCGAATTTGATGCCTGCAACACGTTCCAAAAAAAGTTGGGACATGGGCAAAAAAAAAGACTGGGAAGTTCAAAAAACACCTGTTTGGAACTTTCCACAGGTAAGCAGGTGATGCTATCATGACTGGGTATAAAAGATATCAAAAGACTCTTCATATCTTATTTTCAGGTACTCTCACAAGCGATACTATAACCTCTCTGCATTTCAATGATGAGAATTGGAGGGTGGGACTAGATTAAGGTGTAAATTACGCAGGAATCATATGGAACCCATGGTTGGCTAAATGGCTGTAAGTCATCAAGGTTCTGAGGTGTCAAACGTGCCTCAAACCATCACTCTGCTGCCAGATATGCAGTAGATATGAATGGATCACTTTAAGGGTTGTTTCTCCTGACTTATCTTTCCGTAGAGTTCAATAGGAACTTAAAGTGATCCATCCATATCTAGCTACTGCATATCTGGCAGCAGAGTGATTGTTTGAGGCTCGTTTGCACCCACGTCTGTCCCCGCACAGCCAACCTTTACATGCTGACCGCTCATCCGAGCTTTGGGGAGGGGATTGGGGTCAGGACAGGGCAGGGTGCTTATGCCGCATGCCATGACGGGACAACATAGCGTGAGTTCAGGGATCAAATCACGAATGGGAAAATGTCAGCCCTCCCAGCTGCACAGGGGGCATTGTGGGGCAGAGGGGGAGGAGGAGCCAGCTGGCACATGGGTGTTCTGACTGAGAGAGGTTCCAAGCCTGCGCCCACACTGGTATGGGCACACTGGGAGTGGCTACAGGGGGAGGCATAGGCGGGTGGGGAGGAAAGGGTGGTGCTGTACAGCCTGAGGTAGCGTTGTGCAGTTGAGGAGAGGGGCACGTTTTTTTAGTGAAGTGGCTCAGTGTCGCTTGCCTGGACCTGGACCTGGACTGGTGTTACCGCAAAAACACTGGTGCCGCCATGGGTGGAGCATCCTGGGGAGTATTTCACAATGCAGGATTACAGAGTTAGCTGGATAACTGCACTAAAACCTGGAACCCTCTCAAATCTGGAACATGGACTGAAATAAAAAGAGCTGTTCCGGATTTTATTCAGTACCTGCTAACTCAGTAATCCTGCTTTGTAAAATACCCCCCTGGTGTCGTAGGCTGACCTTGTGACCTTCACAAGCTATCGCCATAGCCTGTAACCTACGCAGCGGTAACCGAGCGGCAGTGGGATTGGCTGCCCAGCCAGGAGAATGGTTTGGAGGGTTACAGGGAAAGTCTGTCCCACATGGGCTGGTTGCTTTGAACCCCCGCTGGCTTCAATGTGACCGCCCGGGAACAAGAACGCTGAATCGCGATGGTATGTGCACGTCTCGCCGCGTCTGGCCAGACCTCGACCCCCCGCCCCACCCTCCTCCCTCTCCTGGCTTTTACAGCCCTGTGACGGGACATTTTCACTGGGCTGCTCAAATCGTCATCTGCCCGACAGCTGAGAAACAGCTCTCTGCCTGGGACTGTTAGCACCGCTGTGACCTGGCCTCACTTCAGGACTTTCAGCTGTTTACCTACGCTGAACTCTCCCACACGCGCAAAGCAGCTATCGCAGATACCATGGACCAGCACCACCCACAGTACATGACAGGTATTTACGATTTGATTTTTTAAAACCAATATTTAGCCCGCTCTATTAGAAATGCCCACTTTTATTCAAAGGGTGGTTTTATTACTGCACTGTCCTCAATTTGAAAATAAATGACGTTTCACTCTGCAGTCCAGCAGCTGAGCTGCCCAGTCATTGTGTGAGAGCAGAGGAGTACACCCCATGGACAGAATACAGGTGCCTGATCAACTAGAGGAGACACTGGTGCGCGATGAGAAAGGGACCATATCTGAAACTCTCCCTCTCTGAGCAACACTTATGTACCAATTACCCCCAACGGGTGCCAGCGTTTGATATTAGACCGTGGGACACACCCACACATTGGGACCAAAAACAGCAAAAGGACTATCAGAGATAATAAATGACCACGTACCTATCACACAGTAACATTAAGAAACAACATGTACAAATATTCCCATAACAACAGTGTTTCAAGGATGCTGTTCCATCCAAAAAACAGTCATAATGTGCTCCAAAAGTGACTCCCTATAGACCTGAACACATGACGGAATAAATGCTTCCTATAGACTTGAACACATGCTTGTTTGCGCTCTCCAATCGATAGTGGAGGTTGTGGCAATGGTGATGATGATAATGAGCCTACCAGCCTGCGCCATACAGCCTCTACAACCCATCCATAATGCGGCTGGCCTACCTGTCTTCAACCTTCCGAAGTTATCACACATCACTCCCCTGTTGAAGTCACTCCACTGGCTGCTGGTCGCTGCCAGGGTCAGGTTCAAACTTCTGATTCTGGTATACACTGCAGCCCCTTCCTCCTTAAAGGACATAATTGAGCACTACACACCAGCTCAACCAGTCCGCTCTGCTGCGACAAGGTGACTCGAACTTCCCGCCCTCCGTGTGACCCCAAACATAAAAGGTCATAAAATGGCAAGATAATATGAGGGTTAAAAATCTTTTTGGTCAATGTCCTGGCATGTGAAGTAGGCGATTCCATAATCTTAGCAATTCACATTTGACTGGGGGAAAAAAGAGGGGGGAAAGCATAAAAAATAATTCTGTATATTTTTGCATATACAATGCATTTTTTTCCTGTTTTAGAATAATTTGGTACAGAAAACAAGCATAAGTTGTGTCTGAAACATGACTAGGATGGATGGAGTTACTGTGGTGGAGGTGGTAGTGGGGGCGTCTGGATGGAGTTACTGTGGTGGTGGTGGGGGGGGCAGTTTGTACCTGCGATCTTGATGTTCATGTGCCCGTCCAGCAGCAGGTTCTCGGCCTTCAGGTCCCGGTGGACGATATTGCGGTTGTGGCAGTACTCTACGGCTGACAGGATCTGCCAGAACTTTCGCCGTGCCTCTGGCTCGCTCAATCGCCCGTGACTGGCCAAGTAGTCTGTGAGAGGGGGAGGGATGGGGGGATAAAAAATCTCTCAAAAACAGCTTAAAGGGGTAATAAACCCTAAAAAACATTTTTTGAGTTACAAAGCCGAGTATCTTGTCCATTTCATAAATCACATGAATCCTAAACTGATTTCCCTCTCGCTGGCTCCGCCTACGTGCCTATGACGTGTTACTGAATGGATCTATTGCCCCTCGCCCCGACTGCAACTCCTCCCTCCTCTCCCCTCCCGTCTGTGCTCTCATGCTCGAGCCCAATTCACATCTTTTGAAATTGTGAAGTGGGCAGAGACAGGGCCAAAGCCAGTGTTGCTGCACACTTTAATCTTGCAATTTGATGCTTGTAAACCCTTCATCAGTCCAAGAAACCATGCAAGTTCACTGTGTTTTGAGTCATTGCGTGCTCAAATCTTTCCCTTTGGCCACTTTTTCTGGGCTGCCATGAAGTCTGGCATCTTTTGGGCATGCTTTCTCAACCAACGTCATGATATTGCCAATGTTCCCTCATAGCCACACGCAGCTAAAAGTGATGGGTGTCCAATGAGGTGAGAGCAGACCGAGCAAACCCCTCCCCCAGAGTGGGGATGTGACACCATTGACCACGTCCAGGGGGCCCAGCCTCCCACTGCGCATGAACCCCCCCGCATTCCTGCCCGTCTCAGCACCTTTCCGGGAAGAGGACACCGTTGGGTCTTTGTGCTGGCTTTTTGTCTACCATAATCCTTCCCCTGCCTAGCCAGCCCACTACTCTCACCATCTTTAGGAATTTGAAAAGCTGTGAATGCGTTTGGTGGAGGATTCATCTGCACATCCAACATAAGTGAGGTTGTCCATGGGCTGCCGCAATGGATGAATTAAAACAGGACTCACATTTAGGTACTTTTGCATTTACAAGCTTTCAAAACTTGGCCCCAGCACAAATGTACAGGTAGAATGAGTACACGGCCCTGACAGCATGCACCGTGTAAGCCGTTAATCTCTCATCATAGCCCTCCTTGAAAGTCCTCTCTGAGAAGGCTGTTACACAGCGGCTTAATGTGAAGGTAAAGCAGTCATTACAGTCTACCCAGAAAATTCAGGGGAATTAAAATGGCTGAAGGACATGGCTCTATCCAGGAAATAAACCAGGTCTACAGCTGTGCTGTTTGAGATATGAACTACAAGTTGACAACACCAAGCCTTTATTAGTTTAAACACGCACACAAACGCATGCATGCACGCACTCACATACACACATGAACACCATTCAGATATACATACAGTATATGACAGCTCATTGCTGTCAGCCATTCTTACAGTCGGGTGGGGTTGCCAGACAGCGGGCTGATTGCGTGCGTGAGACTGGCAGGCGGTTGGCATGACATCATCGCCCTGGCCATAGCCTGTTGCGTAAGGAACGCCTGCACTCAGTGACTATTAGACTGCGAGACACTTATATTCGAGTGTGCTGCAAGCTGCCTTCTCCCAGCCACTGCATATAATCTCTCTCTCACACACACACACAACGTCAAAAGGCACCCGTTGAGGCATTCTTTGAAATAAGTAATCTTGTTTATGTTCACGTGTGTAGCTTTGTCTACAATTGATGGATGGGATGGGGAGCTATCAAACATAGGCTAATGGAGAGGAAAATAGAGGAGACAGAATCCTAAAGGGTTATTAAACATGTGCTGCATATATTTGTTTTATTACCCTTTATTTCAGCAGGAAGGTTAATCAGATCTTTTTTGGAGTGAGTAAGTGTGGAATAAAGGTCAGAGGATGACTCCAGTGGGAGGGAGGCGGAGGGGAGGAGCAGAAATGGGGATCAGCTGTGAACCCTGTGACAGCGAGCGAGAGGAAAGTAGAACTGCAGGAGTCACATTCCCTCACTGTTTTAACACCCTAATTTTTGGGCAGAAATGCACCTTTTCTAAAATTTGCTCCACATTAAAAATTGGCTGTTAGAAACAGCAGCCAATGACCACTCAAAAGTGGTGCCAAGCCTATTTTGCACAATGTGGCCGGCCTGATAGCCCATACTGCCCCCTGACACTCTCTCCAGCCAATTAAAAATAATCTCCAATTATTCCACACCAACAGCTCCTGCTAATGCCCACACCTCGCATCACAAACAAACACAGGACACACCCCTGTCAATGCCCACACCTCACATCTACCGAACACAGCACACACACACAACAATTCCTACACTGCAAGCATATACCAAACATTTTACTTAATTGCGCACTACAACATACAAACATGTTTCACCCTTCATCAGTGTGGAATTTATTTTTTCACTTTTGGCCATACAGACATGAAGAAATGGGCAGGGAAGGCATCAGACAGGCCCGCAGCGTGTGCCCGACAGGTGCGATTACTCTTTCAGCAAGTTCATTAGAACCGGCTTTACTTTACTGTTGGGCAGCTCTAGGGAGTACGGTGGTGCCGGCTTGGGCTGGCTGCCAGAACTGGGCGTGGGGGGGGGGGGTGGTAGCGCGGTGATGAGTCAAGAGGAAGATGGCAATGCTGTCAGTTCAAGGGAACGGGAAAGGGGCCAGAGACAGGCTTCTGGAGAAAGAGTGTGGAACAAGGGCTGAGAGAACACCTGCTTTTCATTAACACTCCAATCTGGCTCCCTGTGAGAAGGCAAGGAGCCCAGCTAACAGAGCGTGTGTGTGTCTGTTTGTTTGAGTGTGTGTGTGTACATCTGTACATGCATGCGTGCAGGTCCTTACATGGGCGCACTGTGTGTAGGCAGGAGGTAGATCTCTCTGCCAGATGGTAAAATGTAGAGGTGTTGCAGGGTAGAATGCGATCACCGGTTAGACAGAAGGTGCAACATTCCGGAACACAGCATCAGCGGCACATTCTCTCAGTGACAGAAGCTTCTTGGAGCCCCGCTGCTAATCAAAAAAGACATCTGGTGTGGGAATGTGGCGGGGTGCCCCGAATTAGACACCCCCCCCCCCCCCCCCCCCCCCCTCTGTGTTTGTTGAGATAAATGTGGTGGCCCTTCAACCAAGCCTGCTCATTTCTACACGTTAGAGAAATGTCCGGAATTTGAACCGGATGACAATGGCTGCGCTGTTAAGGCAAGTTCAGACCAAAGATTTGCAACGCAACAAAACCGTTTTAGAATGTTGCAGAGAGGAATTGCAGCAGTGTGAACTACCCCATCTCAGAACGTCTGATGTCTGTGCTTGCCGTTGCAGGCAATTCATCTCGTCTAATCGCAGGTGGTGAGTTTTAGAACACAATGTATATCAGAGCTAGGTTAGTTAATTTTTTTTCTAGCAAATCAGCGCGCAGTGCCGTAATTCGTATTTTGTCTCCGAATTAACGATGACACCAGCTGTTCACAATCGCTACTTTCATACATTTGAGATTAATATCGCAACCAGGAAGTAACTACGATGAAGTGGAAAGAATCGTTGCTATGGTAACCGTAAACAGCGTCTCATCTCGTGGCTTTGATGTGAACGGTCAGTTTTAGAATGTTGTAAACAATGAGTTTTGCAAGAAGTCGCCAGTTGCAGGTCGTTGCGTCGCAAATGTTTGGTCTGAACTGGCCTTTAGACGTCGTGCCTTGTATGGTCACCCAAGAATGACTTCCTCTTTTTTATGCTGTAGGTCAGGTCAGTTGGCAAACTGAAATTTATTTATCTTTTCAGATTAGAGCCTCTTGCTGTACTGTAGTCCCATCTGTGATTGGTTCATCTGTTCATCTGATTGGTTCATCATGGTACTAAAACAGGCCTGAGACCAGAGCGACCAGTGAGTACCGTACGGATTCAGGCCCGTAGGTGCTGCTGCTGGTAGGGAGTGGAAGGGGGCCGGATGGGCTGGAGAAGAGGATGAAGGGGCGGTGGCATGGAGGGGGTGTTAAATACAACAGAATAAAGCCGGCGATCAACGCAGCTGTAATCTCATAACAGCTGCTAAGGTTTTAGGGGGATTCCGAGCGGGACAGCTGGCTGTAAATTTCCTGGCTGGATGCAGGCCATGTCGGGGTAGCCAGGAAACACAGAGCCCCACGCTCACGCCGAAGAGGGGCAGGGCTGTGTATGGCTTCACAAGAGGCTTCCCTTCTCTACATGGATTATACGCCCTTCAAGCCCGTCCCGAAAAATTCTTTATAATAGCTGGTGCTGGGTCATTTGGGGTATATTGGTATAAAGCAAGAAAATAAAAATACACAACAAGTAACTCCAAAGCAGCTTGTCCAGCAATGCTATGTTTCCAACGGCTGTACATATAAGCAGATTTATACACATTCATTAGAATTATTCACCATTATTCAATTATAAACATATATCAATTTTTATATCCCACTGAATCCTTATTTCCTTCAGTGCAGCAGTCTGAGGTTACATGCACCATAGGAAATACTTGCAACCAAAAATAAGACACTCTATTGAAGAATCATATGTAGAGGCATGATGCCACTGTACAGCTTTAGCAGTTTGAGGGTTTCGTCAAGTGTATTTTCTTGCTTTAGACCACAAACTCCTGAATGCCCATATGCCAGCCATTGCAAAGCCAGCAGGCCATCAGAAGTTTCTGTAAATACGTAATATATTCTTTATTGCACACAAAGTATGACTGGGCCAATTTGAAACCTAAACAGAAATAATAATTATAAAACCCAGAAAGTCAATTATGCCTTAAATAAATAAAGCTGTGAACTTCTGTTGTGTCCTCCAGACATTCAATAGAGGCGAGCATTGTTTTTGTCCCTGGTTATTGTCATTTTCAAAAGATAACTCCTTCATTTATGATTCATCTCACCATAAAAGCACTTGTTCTACCCCAATAGCCGCGGCATTGCTTCCTGAACGGACTGCCTTTGGCCATTTCTTAAATCCTGGCAAGTTTATCAGTGTATTTTCTATTTAGTTAGTTTACACCTTTTAAGCAGAAGGTTTAAGTCCCACGTTTGCGACTCTTACGCCCCTTAAACAATAGCCTGAATAGCTTCAGTGTATATTCAGCTGTACAAACGGTTAATATGGAAAAAGTCAACTCTGCAAGGCATCCTGGGACGAGCATCTACTAAGTGAGTAAGCAGCAAATAGTAGTGAACATTAAAAACAAAATCGGCTGTTTTTTTATTGTTTTTTTAATCAATATACCCGACACACGTTGGCACACACACACACACACATAAACAAATGTGCAAGTGCAAATGAGACACAAATACATACAAACACTTGCATAGAAGCATTCAAACACATAAGTAACTTGAATTTATGACAATTGTTTTACTAAGGCCCTGCCTCTCGCCCGATGCATGCTGGGATAGGCTCCAGCACCCCCCGTGACCCTGACCAGGAATAAGCGGGTTAGATAATGGATGGATGGATGTTTTAAGTGTTGAATACTTATGGCATATTTAAGGAATGCCGGTTTTATAAGTAGGAAATGTAAGCCAGTCTGTGCATGTGAATACCAAGCATTTTGTGTGTGTGTGTGTGTGTGTGTGTGTGTGTGTGTGTTTGTGTGTAAATGGGGATTGGGAAGAGACCTACAATGACTGTGTGTCTGTTTGATATAGGTAAAGAATTGGGCTGCGTCTACATTATCCTATAGCGGATGTCACAGGCATCCTGGCCCAGTGCGGATCTCTGATCCATCGATTGCCATTAACACATGTCCCATTACCAGGGGCTTCCTGCACAAACAGTCCAACTCCATTGATCCTGGAGTCCTGTTTCACATACAGTATATCTCTTTCACCCTCTCTTCCCTCTTTCTCTCACGACACACGGCTTGAATATCCGTGCGAAAATATCATTCTTTTGTCAAAAAAGTCCTTGTGATTCATCTTTTACTCCTTAGTGATGTTATTTAGTCAGACATTGGAATAAAATATTTTTGTGATAGCAGTAACTCTACTCTAGCTTATGTCTCTTGTGCATCTTAGCCCATGCAAATTTATTTTTAATAAACTACAAAACTTGTGACATTACTAATTAAGTATCTGGAGTTATCGAATTATAAAATATTTTCTTGTTCTACCATGAATAATTTAAAAATGAAAGTTCACTGTACTGTTTTGAAAGCTGTATGAATCATACTAAGAAATACTGAAGTAAAAATGTTGTAATATTTCACAATGTAATGTGCTGTTATGATAAGATATGCTATATAAACATGTATCGACCAGGTACTCCCGGATTAATGACCGCAGGCATACACATTACACAGGCTTCTTGTGTCATGTCTACATAAGCATCCATTATCATTAAGTAACGTCTACATAAGCATCCATTATCATTAAGTAACGTCTACTGATCCGGATGCTGTTGGTCTTTTCCACTCGTATCGATTCGGGACTGACAAGCGGCTGCTCCGATCAAATGACCCGCACATTACTTATCAGTGCCCTGTCCTATCAGAGCAGAACTTGGCTTGAAGTGTGACCTTCTCTTTCCTCACATAAACCTACACGCACACAGGTACACGTATACCAACTAAAGGGCTACAGATACATTTTGCACTTATTTCTCTACCTGGTCCCGGCGTTTGTCCACAAGGCCTCGTACAGCACAACAGCAGTGTAGAACACATATGTTTGTATATAACCCATTCTTCCTTTCAATTGAATTAAATTAAATTTTATTTGTATAGCGCTGTTTTATTGAGAATTGGGACAAATCATGTCCTACCATTAAAAACTTACAATTATCATTTAAAACAAATTAAATCCTAATTTTTCTGGTGAAAATGTACAATTAAGTGTTTTACGTATGAAATAAATATAATTTATTTAATTTTTTGGACAAATAAATTTTTTTTAAACTTCTATACCTGCCAAGGGCAAGGAAACACCTTTGTCCCAGACAATAATTCACAAGTTAAAACATTTAGAAAACGTGTTAAAAGCCTTCAGAACCTAAAAATAACTATTCCTGATATCATAGGTGTGTAAATGTACTCTTATAATCCTCTTTGTTTTAAAATATAATTTTTATGAAAATGTTGGCCCTTGAAAGATTTTTGTCAGATTTCTATAAAAATGTAATTTATTCAGTCATAAAAAGGGTTAGCCATATCCCAAGGACCCCTGTTTCACTCTGTAGTTTCACAGAAAGCAGCAAGGTTACTTGTCCTCTGGAAAGTTTTCTATTTTTTGAAAAATTAAAGAAATAATATTGCGATCAGCACTGTCTCAAACATAACAGGTCAACTCTATCTCCCTTCTGAGTTATGGTTTAAATAAATTTCACTTGCAATAAGAGACCTCTTAGCAACTGAGAAAAATAAAATGGCCACTCACTACGGCTATGCCGTGAAATGAGAAAATATAACACTCCGTAAGATGCCAACTATTATTTTATATGACTGAGTTGCGTCTATGCTATCGGAGGTCAATTATCTTTAGTAATTGAATCTTGTTATTGACGTTTGCAATTTATTTTCAATTAAGTTATTTAAATACTATTAAAACATTTTCTTTATTTAGCAAAACTAGCTTTTTGTAATGGGAGTCCTGTGTGAATGTTCAGAATAGCAAAAAAGATTTAAGAAGAAATTTGATCAATGGGAGATGGCCCCTTTACAGGGATTTAATAGTCAAGACTGACCTATCAAAACATATTTTCCAGCTTAATTGAAGAGTAAAAAACAAAAAAAAGAAGTCCCAATCCCAAGTTTTGTCCCAATTCTCAAGAATGGGTGCTATCCCTGTATTTCGTCCTTTGTGGAACCCTCTCTTTGCCAAGACAACAGCACAGAGTCTTCTCTTGTAATGTTTGATGACGTTGGCGAACACAAAGAAAGGCATTTGAGACACTCTTCCATAAAGAATCTCCAGATTGGTCCTCGCTTGTGGACTCTCCTCTTCAGATCACCACACAGGTTTTCAATGGAGTTCAGGTCAGGGGACTAGGATGGCCATTGCAAAACTGGTATTCGAGAAGGACCTTACATGGAAATTTTGCGATGAATGGAAGAAGAGGCTGCTTAGGAGATTCAGTTCAACATCAAGACGATTGCAGCTCTACTGAGTCAAGGTAAGCTGACGTTAAGCTGCCTGTGATGCTGTTATCTGCACGTGCAACGTTATTTCTTTTGAAAAGCTGAACGACTTGCCTATTATTATTTAGCTGGTTTAGGAGAAAATAATCGGGTCCTGTATAAGCTATTATTGACACCATTCTATTTGTATCTAGCATAGCTAGCTGGCTATATGGCAAAAGTGATTGTTGAGATGTGTGCCGCTATTCTGAGCTCCATGTTAGTTGTTGAGGTGTAGTAGCGCACGCTTCTGGCACGGTGACGTTAGCAGTCTTAGTTGATTTATCAATGTGCTGTGAGTGTGTAGACCTATGGCATGGCGCTTTGAGGAGCAGTCCTTGGTTGTTGTTGTTGTTTTATATATATATAATGCGCTTGTTGTGCCCCCCCCACATGGATTCCAATTGCACCCCTCTGTATGTTCGTCTAGCACTCCAGGCCTGGGTTTTGGTCTGAGTGTCACCTCAAATTTATACCCCAGTGAAACAGGAAGTTGAGAATGACCACATAATAGTTCCTAAAGACTCAAGTGTGCATAAAAAAGGAAAATATGAATGGTAATATACTTCAATTAGGTTTTATTTGTAATTATTTCTAGTGTTGCCCAGAATGTTTTTTGGGAAAATAGAAATTTTTTTACGAATCTTTTTTTCTTTGAATAATTTAACCTAAATTAAAGATGAGATGTTCCTCATATTTTAACCGTTTGGTAAATAATGAAGAATTCAAAGACAAAGCAAATGATAACGAGCAAAACCTGCATTGTGTTAACAAGTTTAAGGAAAAAATTATGAAGGAACTTAAACTTGTGTTCAATTACCTAATTAGGAGCCTATTCACCTGAGTTCTTACCTCTTCTTTGTAATTGTTTGCAATATAACACAATGAGCATAATGAACATGGGATTTTTTTTCTTCATGGCATGCATAGCTATTGCTAACATAACGTGGCTTAAGAGAGTAAAGAGTTTAAAGTGTTCTCTCTATACAATTAAAACCTAATTAAGAAAAAATAACAGCTTGTTAAAATTCTGGTATTGCAATTGTGGTTGGAACGAAAACCAGCATACACAGGGGGTCCCCAGGACCAGGGTTGAGGACCACTGTCCTAGAGTATAAGACATATGGGGGATAAACCAACACTACATCTTATGTATAGGGTTATATAGCACCACAAAGGAGGGAGACTGATACAAAATCTTTAAGACCTAGATGGACATGTGTGAGAGTGAGAGTGAGAGTGAGAGTGAGAGTGAGAGTGAGAGTGAGAGTGAGAGTGAGAGTGAGAGTGAGAGTGAGAGTGAGAGTGAGAGTGAGAGTGAGAGTGAGAGTGAGAGTGAGAAAAAGAGAAAAAAGAAGAGGAAGAAAAGACAGAAAGACACTTACAGGAATGTTTGTTAGAGAGTAAGAATAGTCTGATACCTGATGCCTTAAACCACCATTCTGATGCCAGAGAGCACCCTGGCATCCATAACAGTGCTTTTACCTTCCTGTTATTGTAGATCAGAATATCACCAGACACATCTGAGAAACTAGAGCAGGGTACGCCCTATTGCCCTAACTGGTCAATTCACAATATCTGATGCATGCGTTACCAACAAACAAATATGCGGCTGCCCTGGGACAGTACATTTATGTAATTCTGCTACGCGGCAAAAAAGAGGCTGCGTTCATCAACCAGCCACGTCAGTGCCTTTGATAATTTACACCCGAGTGTCTGAACAACAGCAGGCAAAACATTACAGACGCCTCCCAGATTTTCAACACGGAAAGCAAAGCAACATACAGAGAAGAGTGTTTGAAAACAACCACTGCGTCCCTCTGACTGGGAGCAGATCTGTAGCGTAACTTTGCGGCCTGTTCCTGGGCAGCCGCCTGGTGTTTCACCCTCTCGAGGGTGTGCTGCACGTGGAGCCTCAGAAAGAGACCAGGAAATGATCACAAAGTGCATTTGCACACAGCTGTCCCCCGCGTGGCCATCGTACCGCTCACGCTTCTGCTAGTTTAAATCTTAAGAAAGAGTGACGTGGTGTTGAGAGGCACTCACCGAAAATCTCGCCGTTCTTCGCATACTCCGTCACCAGGTACAGCATATTCTTGGTCTCCATTACCTGCGGGGACAAGATAGGAGAGGGTAGGGACAGACAGTTCACTCTCAGTAATATATTCCCATCTGCAAGTGCTTTGCACCCACCAAGCCAAGCACATCTGGCAATTTAAGTGAATTCATATTATTATTCTTTTCTTTTTTATGAGGCAATTACTAAATGACTGTAATTAGGTTAGATTATTAGATACAGTAAAACTGTTTTTAGACTCTGTACCGATCGAATGTCCCCTTTGTTTCTTCACTCTCATACAGTCTCCATCTCAATGGTTACATTCTTTTTGTATTTATTTTTAAGTTGTTGCAATCACCCCATTGTGCTGTGCTTAGTAAAGCTTTATTTGACAGCACCAATAATGGATTGCAGCAGTAGCTACTCTATATCAGATCCGAGTGATGATTAGTGAAGTTCTTTTGCAAGGTATTCCTTGACTTCATCATTTGTCACAGTGGAACATGCGCTTGGCTGATATTAATGGCACAGAACCACAATGGCATTGTGGGCAGAGGTTGAGTTAAACTTCAGTGCACTACACGGTCAAATCCTGGGCTGAACTGGTGCAAGGCGGTTAACTGGAAGTGCCTCCATACATATCCAGCTGGATGATTGGGAACCATATTTACTGCACATTTATTATACAGCATCTATATTATACAGCTGAATATTATTATTATACAGCATTATATTTAATCTATTAATATACAGCTGAATATTTAAAAAAACATAATGAAAAGGGATTATGTGCACTTACAAATGGCAAACATATGGTAAAGACGCCCAAAGATTAATACGAGCATTATTGTATAACTCAGTGGTTCTCAACCCTGGTCCTGGGGACCCCCTGTGTATGCTGGTTTTCGTTCCAACCACAATTGCAATACTTGAATTTTAACAAGCTGTTAATTTTTCTTAATTAGGTGTTTTTAATGTTTAGAGGGATTATTTACATTCTTAAGCCACATTATGTTAGTAATAGCTATGCATGCCATGAATAATAAAAGTCCAATATTCACATTGTGCTGTATTGTAAACAATTAAAAGGAGGTAAAAAATGTTTTAACTGATCAAATTAAAGACTGAGGTGAATCAATTGGCTCATAATTGGTGAAATTGTGGACACATGGCCACTAAAACTAACCGTTTGGTAAATAATGAAGAATTCAAAGACAAAGCAAATGATAACGAGCCAAACCTGCATTGTGTTAACAAGTTTAAGGAAAAAAATATGAAGGAACTTAAACTTGTGTTCAATTACCTAATTAGGAGCCTATTCACCTGAGTTCTTACCTCTTCTTTGTAATTGTTTGCAATATAACACAATAAGCATAACGAACATGGGATTTTTTTTCTTCAAAGCATGCATAGCTATTGCTAACATAACGTGGCTTAAGAGAGTAAAGAGTTTAAAGTGTTCTCTCTATACAATAAAAACACCTAATTAAGAAAAAATAACAGCTTGTTAAAATTCTGGTATTGCAATTGTGGTTGGAACGAAAACCAGCATACACAGGGGGTCCCCAGGACCAGGGTTGAGAACCACTGGTATAACTGAATGTTACAGGTGATGCCAGGCAATGCAGGCCCATTGGAAACAGTGTGAAAAGTGTTGAATATAAAGAATTTCTGTTTCAGAAACAGTTAAGAAAGTTTTTGGTACCTCATTTGAGGGTCCTTTCTGATATCATTCTCATGATACACATTTTACAGGCTTGGAGTTACTTGAAGTACATTTTCTTGCTTTAAACAACAAACCTGTCAGTGCCCTCATAGAGTCATTTTTGTTGAACTCGCATCAATATTGTTCTCTGTACTCCTGTGGGAGAGTACAGAGGAACACACCTGATGGATCAAATGTATCTCAGGAAATAAAGCCTTGTATTTTCACTGCTTCTATTGCTTATAGGCTATACTAGAGAATTAACAAAAAGTGTGACAGTGAAATTGCAGAATATAGGCCGGTTTATTAAAAACATAGAATGACACAAACAGCTAAACTTTCAGAACTGAAATCTGTATGCAGCCATTGTTTTTCACTACAAAGGCATCAACACACACAGCACAAAGAATCTGAGAATGAAAATATGCAGTGTGTATAAGTCTTCCCGTTAGGGCAGTATTGACAAGCTCTGCTTTACCCCAGAGAACACACGAGGAGGGCCATGGATCCTTCTCCAAAAAAAATTCTAAAACAAAAGGAATGTCTTTTGTTGGATGTAGCAAATCAAGCTTATACAAAGGGCTTTTAAACCAAACTATTTTTGTGAAAACATCCAGACTCATCACATTTTTCTTGGGAACTTAAAAAAACTATCCTGCTGTTATACACAGGTAAAACAATTAGCTCATCTGGTTGAACTAGTTGATCATTTCCTTATTAATACACAACACATTGTTAAAAATGGAAAATGGTGGAAAGACAGCAAGGCACATCAGTAACCATCACCTTGCCTTGCCTGGCTGCCCCACCCTCTCATCCTGGGCATTCACACTTTTACTGTCCACTGAATGTCCAGGACCCCTTGTTCTTTCTATGGCCGGCTCTAAGGTGTTCTTCAAAAGCTCAGTAAGAACTTGGCACCCCTCCAAGCATTAATTGCTGAACACCTCACTGCCCCTTCCGCGCGGAGCACTTTCCAAACAAGTTGCCCAGGAAAGACACGCTCAAATATGCAAAACGGAATGCCTGTGAACCCTGCCTCATTCAAATTTCTGTTTCAACTGCTATCAAAATGCCAGACCCGCTCATTGGACAAAAAAAAAACGCCAAGGTTACTTTGCCTTGCATTGAGAGGCAATACATATCACTTTTACCAGTCCATGTTGAGAGATAATAACCAAAGCAGCAGAATGCTAAATTCCACTGCACTTAGCACTCGTTAGAAGTGCTGTTACTCCACATAATAGTAACACATGCCTAAGTTAGCAGTACAATGCAGTTATCTGTTCTTATTGCGTACCCAGAAGCAAATATCTTTGTAAGAACAATCTGTTAGAAAACAGACTGTTCTGTAGTCATATTAAAAAAGCTCACAGTAACATTATTATCGAGAAGAGCTCATGAAGGAATTGTGGGGGGTCCATTTAGATAATGGAAGATTATCAATAGAGTCTAAATATTGTATTTGTCTCCCTTGTGATTAACTTGAAAATTAAATTCTGCTATCCTTCTAGATCAGATTCAGTGATTCCAAAACTTTCTGAGCACATAGCTCCTTTTAAAATTCAACCTGGAATACTTGTAACAATGTTCCAATATAGAATTGTACTTTTTACAATTTATGTAACCAGTGCAATGCATGTAAACTTGTGTGGTGTTTAATTTGACAGGGTGAATGCTAATGGTAATTGTTCTGCATATGCTGAGTTATTTTGTATGTGTCATCATGTGTCACATGCACAGCAATATCCGATTACGGGAAACGATCAGCTTACGCCGGTATTTAACTTATCGCGTTCACATGGACATAAGAAATGTGATTACTCCAAAAGCCGCGTTTACATGATTCTCTCCATAATCGGCTCTGTGGAAAACGTAGCTACTAACTGCTTCCCGTTGTAAGGACAAAAATGATCCGCCCGTCAAATATTTACGTAAGTAGGCTATTATTATTATTATAGCTCGCTAGTAATTATTATAGCTAGTTATTTATAGCTAATTGCTACTAGTGGTTGATTTATATTATTGTACTAGCTAGCTTTACTGATCTCTAAATCTGGCCAATTTCCTGATAATTTCTGTTATTTAATGTGCTAGCCACAAACTAGCTAGTACAAACACAAGCACGTAACACTGAACAATATATTTTCACCGGTGAAATGCTAATTTAATAATAAAATTCTGGAAGAGAGATGCTGAAGGAACCCTAGGCATAGCAAATGTTGACGGGTGGAATAATTTTGACGTTACACCGCCTCTTCTGCCTGACATGCGTAGTTTTGAAAAGCCGAAAGAAACCGGAGAAAGGTGTTTACATGCCCCAAAAAATCTAAAGTTTGGCCAAAAACCAGGGGTGTTCATCGGGTTTCGAAAACACGGATTATGACCTTACATTATCGGATAAAGGTGTTTACATGACCATTTCAGTAACCAGAGTATTACCATAAAGGGGTTCAGATCGGAGTATTAGTGTGCATGTAAACGTAGTGTTGTAGCTCTGCTCAGACTTAGGCTGAAGGCCTGGCACAGGGACTTTAGCACAGGGGCTGATCGGATGTCAGAAGGGTTTGGGGGTGGGGCGGCAGCCATGTGCTCAAATGGCCCGAAGGGTAAACGACTGGTGGACCCAGGTCTTATCGCGGTAAGGGCCCCTGGGAAACGGCACGGCGCAGAGCAGCCCAGCGCTGACAGCGTACAGCGTGACCTAGGCTCGAACTGGCGGGTTGTGTAATAACAAGAATGCTGCTCGCATTCCCAACATCCAAAGTGACCTAAAACCCCTTACGTAATGGAGCAAAGTCATTCAGATGCAGGCGCGGGCAGCGCGGCGGGAATCCTGGGCTGATCCGCAGTATGTGGCCTCTTTGGGGAATTTTTACAGGATGGGGGATTCATTGTAAAACCCCTTCTTAAACTAATGTGAAGCTTTTACTAGGCGAATGTGTTAAAGGATAGCCCTGAGGAGAAATACTGCTCACTGTTGAGCCTTGTGCAGGTAGGGACAATGAGAAGTAGAGGATTGATTACTAATCAAGCAAACACCTGACACCTGAGGTGGGACTGACCTGAAAAAAAATGAGCAGCCAGGTGAGTGAGAGAAGAGCAATTCTCAGGTGGGCTGCCAAGAGATTTTAGGAGAGGAGATTGGGGGAGTGGTCACCTGATACAGCTTGATGATGTGCGGGTGGTCCAGCATCTTCATGATCTGCACCTCCCTGTAGATCTTCTCCAGGTTTACTGCATCCAACTGCGTCTTGTCAATGATCTTGATGGCCACCTGTGGTACAGAGGACAAGGTGAGACCTTGGCCCCCTCAGCCAGGACAGCACCCGCCAGTATGACCTATTTCATACTGTAATTGTTGCAAATTTTCATACAGTTGATAGTCACCGTATGTGTTTTCTGCCATCTGAATTCTCCCGCTGTTGACCTTAAGGAGACTTGAGTTTTGTGTTGTGTAAGCACAGTACCACGCAACACACACACACACACACACACACACACACACAGGCCACTGTCTCGCTTCAGAAAGACAATCGGGTCATTCCTTTTCATACTCCATGACACCCAACATCTCAGATTGTTCTGAAATGTTTCCTATAGTTATAAACAGTTAAGATAACAACTCATGTAACATTATTTTGTATTAAAATCAAGCTAATCGATTGCACCCAGATTGGACATTTTAGCTTGGTATGGTTCACATAATATTAATTAAATATAGTACCCTAAATCTAATATAGACCAAAATCCTTCCTAATGATGATTAAGACATGAGGAATCCAAATAAGTGGTCAAGGACCCCCAGACTTCACCCTAATCCAACCACAACAGACGGTATATAACATCAGTTCTCTATGTTTGATCAGTAGCATGGAGCTATGGCTTGGAGGACTGTTTCTCATAGATCAAATTATATTTCTACAAAATAATGTTATATGAATGCTAATCTTAACTGTTTCCCAGCAGCCCTGGTAAGTACATTTAAATTTTCAAATTTGCATTATCATTTTAATAAAGTATATAATGACATTTTTGAACAAAGCGCGAAAATCTGTTTAAATGAAATGTCAATACTAGTATATGAAATGGCAAATGCAAATGACATTATTGAATTTGAATTCTAGACAATTAAATGAGTGGGAAATGTAGGATTACATTGCCATTTTATATATTACATTTTCATTTGTATTTTGCCTGCGATAAGCTTCAATAATGAGCAAGCAATAGGTGTTCTTAACTAGCTAACATTACCTAGTTAGCATTCTAAGTGGCTAATGTCCAAATCGCTGGCTAAATTCAGCAATATGTCATTATTTTGAACGATTTACATTGTATTCCATTGATTTATTATTGTGACTGCCATTTCCTTTTGAGTGTATACTCCTTTCTTTTGTTTGACCTTTGTAGTTAGACTAACAGACTGAAGCATCATACTTGTCATGATGTAGCTTAACTAGTGTGCTTTGTGAAATACTCAGATTCTTCATCATCTCATCCATTAAAACGCCATACTATAGGGGTAATCCCCTCATGTGCTATTGTGTTCGTAAAGTGCCTGTATGAGACCCAACTCGCTTGCTTTGATTGATAGGAAGGCCACACCCCCTCATTTACATACAGTAAATACAATGTAAATTGTACATACAATGCTGATTATGCTGAACTTGGACTCTTATGTGCTTTATGCTGAATGCTCTGTGTCAAAGTGTATTAAGCTGAATGTGGACTCTTATGTGATTTACACTGAGTGATATATTGTACCTCTATGCGCTGAATGCAGAATACTCTGACTTGCGCATTGTTGAAAATACACTCAGTACAGGCAGATCCTCAAGGAGGTTAGGTGTCAAAGAGCACTTGCTGAGAGCAGCAGCTTGCAGCCAGAGGGATCTTTGGTCTCACTGTCATACGAAGGACTCAAACCCCTGCATCGAAGCACGCAGTCACCATGCATTTGTGGAATTTTTAAACAAAACTCGTCGGAATACAGCCCACTTGTCTGGCACATAACAAAACTGCCCCCCCACAGCAACCTCAAATGGCCCCCAAGCCCCCAAAGGCCTCAGTGGCGGTGGTGGTGAGCGATCTCAAAGACCTTCACTTACTTGTTTCAAGTTTTATTAAATGCTTTGTCGCTTGCATTGTCTAACCTGTCCCAATTAAGATGGTGAAAGATGAAATCTGTCAAACATGACATTTCCCCACAATTGCTCCCAGAAAAAAAAACAGCTGGACAAAACAAGCCAGTTAGACTTGGCTCCAGATCTGACGTAGATTCTGGATTTCAATCGAAGCAGTCAATCATCTTTGATAAACTGTTTGCATAAACACTCCCACGCACATCTAAACCTTGACTGTGGCATCAACGCATTATTAGTGAGCTACCTACAAGCAGAGATTAAGCAAAATGGCGAGAGCCATTGGCACAGTTTGCCCTGGATTTCACAGCACTAGCCCTAAGAATGGGTTTGGTGGGTGACGCATCTCCGTAATGCTCCTGTAGCCCCCCCCCCCCCCCTTCATGAGTTGTCTGAACAGAAGCTCAGGGACCACCCACCACCTCAGGGCTGAGTCACAGTAACACCTGCATGATGCACCTGGCAAATTTGCAGAACTGTACACAGTATGCCTTAGCAATGCATTATGGAAGATCCGTCTCCGCACGAGCACACAAGAACGGCCTAGATATCACAACCCCCTGAGCTCGGCTGTGACCACTGCCCCCGCTAATCCTCCTCGCCAACATTAAATATGCTCCGCTAGTGAAGTGCAACCTAAAGAAGTTACATTCTGTCAGCCCCCTCCAGACATAAACATGCTTGTATGTATATACAGGCATACAGTTACAGACAATAGCTCTCAGCTCTCATGCACTTGGATGTGAAATCCCTGACACAGTGTCCAGGGGCCAAAGTGTGGCTGAGCTGCGATCGACCTGGTGGGAAACATCCAGCTGCAGAGGAGGAGGAGGGGAGGAGAGGTGAACAACTCAACTCACTCCAACTCCAGAGTTCTTATGATAGCCAGGATTGTTCTTATGATAGTCAGGATCGTTTGCATCGGTCTTCCCATAAAATAACTATGTAGCACATAATGGTCTTAACCTTTTTTGTGCCAGGAAGTGCCTACAATTTCACATCTTAACATACAGTAGATTGGCAGGCTTCTTTTTCAGGGTAACTTATATTATTGGGATGGCAGGTATGCCATCCGCCAAGTTACAGCTTGGTGGGGCATGCCCCATACCTATACAGCACCGAGAGTTTGGCACTTTTCAGGGTTTCTTACAGAAGTAACCACAATGACCATAGACTCTCAGCCCTTAAAAACATTAACTTCTGTATGTTCTGACCTCATGTAACCACACAGCATTCAGATACAACTTCACACATCCACACAATAAAGCCCCAAACTTGGGTTATTTTGCCGTTTTTCTCCTTCCTCTTCCGCTTCTTCTTCTTCTTTTCTTCTTCTTCTTCCTCTTCCCATTTTTCCTGCCAAACTGCCTGCCTCCGTCGCAATGTTATCCAATGGGTAGAATTATTATTTGAGGGTATGGTCCGTATACCTGCTCATCAAGCTTATCGTCCAATAAAAACGCTTCATACTAATGTTTTTTAATGTTAATGTAGCTAATGGCTTCACCCTTTCCAAAAAGCTACTGTGGCCTAGTGGTTAGAACTGCAGTCTCTCACACAGTGGATTGTGGGTTCGAGCCCAGCAGGGCACATGTTTATTTTCCACAAAAACAATGTGCAACTGTTAAGTACTTTTCATTTCTTAGACTGTTATTATTTTCACATTAACGTATTTTTATTGCAAAGGCAAAAGAGGTTTCCAATATTAACTGTTCAATGTTTCACTTGTATTTCACGTGTACTACATCACACCCTCCCCAAACCGAACGCTCGCTGTTGTCTGGTTTGGGGAGGGTGTTAAGCTCTGCTCTTGCGGTCGTGACTGACTGACTGTGGAAACCGAACCTCAACGTACCCTTGCCTCGGCCAACATTTCTTTATTCATTAATTTATTCACTTCAGCTCTGTTCACTTTATCCTTTTCACACACAACACAATGTCACCATAAAATTAACTACTAGGAAAATTAAGAATTTACGATAATAGCCTACATTAAGAATTGATGATAGCCTCCTTTAAGCTGCAAGCCTTTAAGAGATCCGATTTATAAACCGCCAATTCCCCAAACATATCTGATTCATGGTTAGTCACTTAAAAAAAAATAAAAAAAATCAATAGCTTCCGAATGTGGCTCTAGTCTACGCTACTCTGCTGATAATGTAGCTTACTGCAAACACTTTTAATTATAATAATAATAATAATAATAATAATAAGAAGAATAATCTCTGGTATGTACTTTCTTAGTAGTATCTATAAGTAGTATCTTTCTAAGTAGTATTGCTTATGAACGCACTAGCTCGCTCGCTAGCTCGTAGCCCACACATGGAAGGTTGGAGTTACGCATCCGGCAATCCAGTTTTGAATAGCCTAACTCTGCTGTGCTTATGAACTCACTAGCTCGCTCACTAGCTCGTAGCCCACACATGGAAGGTTGGAGTTACGCATCCGACAATCCAGTGTTGAATAGCCTAACGTTAAATGTATTTCATAGAATACTAATAGCCCTATTTTAAAACTGTATTTCCATATTTTACTGATGCAAACTATTTAGGCTGTACTAGCTATTTAGGCTGTATGTCTTTCAGCTAGAATGTGTTTGCGTCTAGCCCATTGTGCATGCATGTCTCCATATAGACTTGGTTCATTAATTTACATGCTTCTTCATGATCCATAGCTCAGGTGGTGTTGTTCATTGTATTTCATTACACATTAAATACTGCTCATCTACAAACTCTTTTAATGTAATTGTGTGCTGTCTGTAATAGGATAACTGTTCTCATTCTTGTCAATAGAGGGCGTTATGGTTACGCGAATGTCTGCATACATTTCTTTGGAATGCATGTCTCTCTCCGTGTTTATCTTCATGCATTATTCATCATTAGGTAGCTATAAAAAATAAGTGATATCAGATCAAAAACGTCTACGACGTAAAAAAAGCCAAGTTACTCACGCATAGCCTACATAGCGCTGTCTATAAGTTCTTAATTCCAACTTGCAAAAACTAGGCCTGGCTTTAAAAGTCTTGATATCAAAATGTGGCCAAGTTACAACTAACAATATTGCCTATCGTAGCTCACACTAAATAAACTAGCTCTATTCCAAAGCAATGCTATCCAAACCTTCCTAAATTATTTAATGCAACTTGGCCCTGTGTTTCTTCATCTTACAATCTCAAGAGAATGTGGTCAATGAAACTGTATGTGCCACATCAAACTGCAAAATGAAAATAATTTATAGTGGAAATACACTGATTCAGATGTGTTGCACTTAGAAATTAAACAGAAAAATGACTACACTATAGGGCATGTTTGAACAATTGTCTGCATCCACTGCTTTGGGTCTATGAAAAGCACAGAATGAATAAAATGTATTATTATTATTATTATTATTATTATGTATTTATTGATTTATTTATTTGGATTTCTATCAAAACCTGTGTGGTCCTACAGAGCATACATATCCTTGTGTTCACAAAATTCTGTTTGCAAATATCATAAATACTATTATGTTAAGAAAATTGGTACTATTACTTATTTGCCACCATCTGACCCACAAACATGTCTGGATACGTTTATAAAAATGCTATATGTACGCTATTTTCTAGGTAAAAATATTACTCATTTTTATCTGCATTTATTTATTCATCACGCCTTTCTCTATTGTACATGATGTTTCTTGATATAAATGTGTTTGTGAATTGTAAAGAATTCTGTAGCAGCAGTTAACATTTTAAAACCTGTACATTTTCTAAAGTAAACTTTCCAACAAAGTACAACCATATCCTTTCTGGAGTGTAATTATTCATCAACTGTTAAAAACATGAATTGAAATCATATGTTGTTCCATGAGGCACAATCTCTTCACATGCAAAGATGAAGAAACACAGGGCCAAGTTGCATTAAATAATTTAGGAAAGTTTGGATAGCATTGCTTTGGAATAGAGCTAGTTTATTTAGTGTAAGCTAAGATAGGCAATATTGTTAGTTGTAACTTGGCCACATTTTGATATCAAGACTTTTAAAGGCAGGCCTAGTTTTTGCAAGTTGGAATTAAGAACTTATAAACAGCGCTATGTAGGCTATACGTGAGTAACTTGATTTTACATATCCCCTTTAGAGTAGCTACTGTCCTTACAGTAGCTAATGGAGATCTAAATAAACATAAACCCTTGTTCAGGTATAGGATATTTACATGTGTATAGGATGTTTTATTGAAGCAGCTATGGGACACACCTTTTGCAAGGGAAGAAGTAGTCAAGGAATAAACTCTGAAAGCCTCTGGTTTACAAAGTTGGGTGCCTAACCACGCTGTTGCCATTCGGCAAACCCAGTATTTGGCAAATTTCAGTTGGGTCTAACAAAATTATGAAATCAAAAATAGGCAAGTGTAGCTCCCAGGGAACCAAAGGAATCCATTCAAAATAAGCAATGAATTGAGTGACCAATGGGTGGAATAGAATATTCAGAACAGATGAAAATGCAGAGATATTGTTTGAAATAAGTACATTATTAATAGGTGACAAGTGATAAAGATGTTCCTTGGTTTTTTTCTTATTCATATATCTATATATACATACACTCACATAGCATATACATATATCAAGTATAATTTTTTTTTTTTTTAAAGGAAAACATTTATAAACATAATACTAAGTCACAAACATTTATAAACATAATACTAAGTCACAGACATTTATAAACATAATACTAAGTCACAGACATTTATAAACATAATACTAAGTCACAGACATTTATAAACATAATACTAAGTCACAGACATTTATAAACATAATACTAAGTCACAAACATTTATAAACATAATACTAAGCCACAAACATTTATAAACATAATACTAAGTCACAGACATTTATAAACATAATACTAAGTCACAAACATTTATAAACATAATACTAAGTCACAAACATTTATAAACATAATACTAAGTCACAGTTTCACCAAGAGAACCTGTGATGTGAGGGCATTCTACACTCGAGCCAGACAGAACAAAAAAAGAAATAAATAAACAACCAACCAATAGACAAAAAAAAAAAATTGCCTCACTCATACAAGTGCCCATCGCCTCCTTAGAAGAATAAGTGCAAGAGTCAACGCTCAGTGTTGCTCAACTTCTTGCAAATTTCCTCACTTTTCAAACCCTTGCAAAACTTCAGCTGTTGCCATCGAGGAAAAGCAAATCCTAGGTTGAATGCGCCCTGTCTGCTTGTCGTCTGGCTTTGCACTTCATCACGTCTGCCATTGCAGTAGCCAGCTGGCAACAAACGCTCAGCTGAAACATGATCCCACCCAACAGGCCCTGTAGCCACACCCACCCCTCCCCACACAGAAAAGAGTGCCATGCCCAGAAACATCCTGGACACATCTTTTTTTTCAACAGATTGCCAGTGCATCATTGATATGACTGAGCATGGTTATTTTATAATATTTTCCATAGTGCACCTTTAAGCATCTGTGAGAAATAAGATCTGTGAAGTGTCTTTTCTTTTTTTTCTTAGGGCTTTGACAGTTTTATTGGACAGCACAGTGTAGAGAGACAGGAAGAATGGGGAACGAGAGAGAGGGAGAGACATGCGACAAAGGTCGCGTAGTCTGATTCGAACCGCCAACGTCGTAGCTCACAATGAGCATGTAGATAGTGCTCTACAGGCTACGCCACCGAGACAACCTGAAGTGTCCTTTCTAAACTGTTGTCTGACAAGAAATGTCAGGCAATGAGTCTTCCTACAGGTCTAGTTTGTAAAATTGAAGCAGCACCTCCTGTCCGATAGGGGGAGCCTAATCTGAACTGAAGCCCTCATGTAGAAACAAAGCAGCCTTCCGCACTTCAGTGCTTCATCGCGCCGCGGTTTGGTGACCACATTGCTGCCATTCCATTCAAATTCTAGGTGCATATGTGAACGCTCCTGAATGCATCAGCCAAAACAGAAAGAAACTACAGTGGGAAATCAAAATGAGTGATGACTAGTGTGCAGAATCTTCTTTAGAGGGAATAATTATGAAGCCTCAATATTCATGGTCAAACCAGAGAGGAAATTAATTTTAAGGAAAACATGTTGATGGAGATGAAAGCCAGTTATCAAATACAATATCATAAAATATGATGATAGAATCAAGCAACCGGTCAAGAAGAGCTTTTGAGTCTGCTTGTGAGTAAACGTATAGCTTGCTATGAAAAGCACTTGTTAAATTTAATTACTACCTTCATGTTGCCCTTTTGTTGCAGTGTGATTGGAATTTGGGGATTTGCAGGACACTCTGATGGTTATGATTGAACTGGTGCGCGCACACACACACACACACACACACACACACACACACACACACACACACACACAAAAAGATTATTGTTGTTGGGGTTATATAACCCATCCACAGGCAACAAAAACACAAGCCAGCCCCATAAGCCTGTTGTTTATAATGCATTTCTGTACAACAACCACAAACCAGACCCTATTTCTACTGTCTTTTTAGATGGTGCTAGTATTATAATGCATAATTTCTTCCTCTATGTATTTACTACTTAAGCACTACAAAACAAAAGGAAAAATCACTGAGAATATTGTATGCTATACAGTGAGCACCATAATTCATTGGACAGTGACACATTTTTTGTTATTTTGGTTCTGTACTCTAGCACTTTGAGTTTGAAAGGATACAATGAGGTTGAAGTGCAGACTGTCAGCTTTAATTTGAGGGTATTTTCATCTATATTGGATGAACCGTTTAGAAATTATGGAACCTTTTCTACATAGTCCCCCCCATTTTTGGGTATCAAAAAATATTGGACAGTTTAACATAATGTAGAATAAAGTAATCATTTTTTATATTTGGTCACATATCCCTTGCATGCCATGACTTCCTGATGTCTGTGACCCAACAATATCAAAAGACTTGATATCTTATTTTCTGGTACTCCAACAAGCGATAATATAACCTCTCTGCATTTGAATGGATCTCGATGGGAATTGGGGGGTGGGACTAGATTTAGCTGTAAATTATGCTGGAACAGTATGGAATACATGGTTGACGAAATGGCTGTAAGTCATCAAGGGTCTGCGGTATCAAACGAGCCTTAAACCATCACTCTGCTGCCAGATATGCAGTAGATATGGATGGATCACTTTAAGGGTTGTTTCTCCTGACAAATTTTCCTATTGAACTCTATGAAAAAATAAGTCAGGAGAAGAAACCCTTGAAGTGATCCATCCATGTCTACTGCATATCTCGCAGCAGAGTGATGGTTTAAGGCTTGTTTGATACGTAAGACCCTTGATGACTTAGAGCCATTTAACCAACCATGTGTTCCATACTGTTCCAGTGTAATTTACAGTTAAATATACTCCCACCCCCCAATTCCCATAGCGATCCATTCAAATACAGGTTATAGTATCGCTTGTAGGAGTACCAGAAAATAAGATATCAAGTCTTTTGATATTGTTGGGTCACAGACATCAGGAAGTCATGGCATACAAAGGATATGTGACCAAATATAAAAAATTATTACTTTATTCTACATTATGTTAAACTGTCCAATATTTTTTGATACCTGAAAATGGGGGGGGGGCTATGTACCAACGGTTCTATAATTTCTAAACGGTTCATCCGATATGGATGAAAATACCCTCAAAACTAATATAATAATAAACAATCATGATACACCCATCCCAGAATAACATGTCTTTCAAACACTTCATTTAAACAGTTAACATCCACAATGATCACTTGAGAATATTAAAAATACGATTTAATAAATCGAAAATAAATTTGACAGGTAATTGTTATTCCAACAGTTTAAGTGAGCAGTGAGACTGAACAGTTTATTTTAGCCATTTGACCACAAGAGCAATCAATTATATGACTTAAATTTTACGCTAAAATAACTGCAACAGTAAAAAACTTCTGTCTAGCCGAGTTGACCTTTGTTATAAATATTGAAACACTAGACTATTTTTTTATTCCTCGTGGCTAATCTGGTCTGTGTCTTGAAAGGTAAAGACAGAACTGTAACTAAAACACTGTGTGCTACGATAATTATGTGCTAAGGTCGATAGAACATGTACTGTAATATATGTGACTGAATAATCAATCAAACAACTTTTAAAGGCTGTGGGCCTTAAAACCATTGAAAGAAAGGCTGTCATGCACGTCCCGATTAGTATTTTATGTAATGCTAGCTAACTGAAACCATAATAAAGGCATGGATACAAGTGAAGTGACACACTGTACAGAACACGGAGGCCCACAAGCACACAGCTCAAGTTGCAGATTTCAGCACATAGCCTTAGGCCTGCTATGCAGAGTCTTTAATGCTATTCCCCATACAGAAAAATAATGTAAAAAGTGGCGCTACAGGAATTTAGGACAGATTATGAAATTTCTCTCTGTGGTTCACCCCAAAGCATTAATTATTTATGGGTAAAATAAAACAGTCTACATCATATTAATTTCTAATGGTCTGTTTATAATGTCCCAAAGCCTGCATATGATTTATGTCAGACAGCGTATACAGCATCAGACACCCCTATCTTCACCATTGCCATCATTAAATAAATAATAATATGATTATCTATGTTTCTGACAAACAAAACGCTTTTTATCAAAAGTTGTCAGGTCTCGATATTATGTTTTAATATGTCCATTGATAGGACATAAACTGTGGCATTTTTACCACTTAACCACTTTTTGTTGCTTGTCCTTCTTCAAAGAGTTCCCCGAGCACCAGCTGCAGGCTAAGTGGCTGACTACACACCTCTGTTTGGTTGGCTACTTTTAGACCTATATCTATGGTTTGCTAATTAATTTAGTTAAAATGATGTAATTGGAACAATTTGTCTCCTGCCCAAGAACACCCCTAGCTGGCTACTTTTCTTCACCTGGCTGGCTACTCAAAAATTTGGGCAACCCCCTACTTCTTCATGAAAGTGACTGAATCTGATATACTGCCCTATGACCAAACATTTCACCTTCTCAGAGCATAGTATTCCTTGGTATACTATCAACTAAGTGTAAAATGTGTTGCTCATCTAGATTATCAAAACCTAAACAGTATCTTCAGATTTTTCTTCATCGAGTGTCATGGTACAAAAAATTGCCATTCACATTATCCACAACCAATAAAACACCACAAAATGTGATGCTTCACCACGCTTCTCCTCTGAATAAGGCTGTCTCAACTGGAATATGCAGCCAATCCACAAAGGAGTGGTTAAACAGGTGGTCTAACCTAATGTTTCAGGAGGGAAAAATATAGATGATGCATGGGCCCATAAATGTAATATACTGAATAATCTGAATGGCTGTTTTGTGAGATTACTTTAGCAGAGCAGAGTTAAAAAAAGGAACAAAGAAATAAAAAGGTAATATACACATTGCATACAGACCTGGACAATAGTAGCCAGGTTAATAAGACAGCTTATACAGCATCATAAGCCAGGTTAATAAGAGCAAAAACAATGAACTGGAAGGCTGTGATATAAGGTGTGTTCATCTCACCTACAGCCTGTTAAGGGCAAGGTACATCTGCGGTAATGTATATAATGTAATAATATACCACCTCTCATGCCTCCCCGTGCTGGCATGTTTTTCTCTAGCCTATACTTGATATTGATTTTAAAAATCTTTAATCGACACACACCAAAAACACTACAGTATTAGCTCTTCCACATTGTGACTGGCCTTTTTGTGTTCCTTTGATCCCCTTCATCTGAATTATAACCACCTTCTAAACAATGACATTCTATTTTTGTTTACAAAATTAATCCTGACCACTGCACAGAAATGACAGGCTTAAGTTGCAAAAAAAAAAAATCCCTATGCATTTCATTTTTTGTTCTGAAAAAAAAAAATTGGCTATTGTCATCCTGACTGCAATAGCTAACACGATTACATGTGTACTAAGCACCATAGAGGAGTGTGCGCTCCACTTTACCTATATTTAGTCTACATGAAATAAACTAGAGAAAATATATTACTTGAAGCTGGGCAATATTTGAAGGGTAAAACAGATGAGGACATACACGACAGAATACTTTTAAAAAAAATTGTATTGTGTGTGCTTACACGACTGAAATGAGGGATAGTATTGTACTGACATTACAAAAAACCTTGACCAAACAATATCCTATAACCATTGTAACTAAAAGAGAGAATTAAAATAACAGTTAAATGCAAGTCCAACCCACAAGCATACCAACAGTAAGCACCTACCAACCATTCCTGCAAACTATGCTATTATATCCTCACTATAACAATAACTTGTCTGTCAACCACAATGCACTACTCTCCCAAACTACACGTTTTTGTTCTCGTTCTCGTTTAGACATAATTGTAGACTTATTGCTTAACCGGTTTTACACCGCTCTAACCAGTATATTCTGATGACTGACTAAATGAATACTGGCAATGACAACGCACTGAAACTGCCCTGTCTGGACCATAAACTCAGACCCATGTGTCGAATGCAAGGAACAGACCGGTTGTAACAAAGAAACTTTTGCACGGTGTAACATTTCCAATTATTGAACATGCAAGATCCAGCTGGCCAGCAAGTTACAGTGACATGTGCGTCACTGGCGAATACAATAATAAATACTAACGTACAAATAATAGGCTATACAGTTGTGTTCGGTTCATGGACAACATTGACTTGTGCAATGGGGTTATTGGCGCATTTTGCGAAAGCTGACACCGGCTAGATAGTTCCTGACTTGTTTCCAGTTCGGTCAGAAACGTTTGTATGACAACTGAAATAAGTGTCACACCGCTGCTGTGGAAATGTACATTTGCTAGCAAATCGTAGTTTACCGACTATCCAGGTAGCTATAGCCAACTCACCTCTGTCTTAGTGATGCGATGTCTCGCCAGCTTCACAACAGCGAAATTTCCTTTTCCTAAAGTGCGCTCGATATCGTAAAAGCCCACTCGAACTGGACCCCGAAGCATCGGTTTTTGGTGACAGTCCGCCATGACCATGCTGTATTGGGGTGGAGGGGAGGGTTTCGGAAAGGAAAGGGTGACCCACTACTAGAGGCTTGAAAGCAAAAGAAGAGGGGGAAGAGACCGGTCGCTAAACCCTGCCTCTTAAAAACAGACAATGCAGAATGCTCAATTCGCGAGCCAGCTTGAACATCGCTGAGGGCGCATTGAGTGCAAGATAACTACAGCGGGCATTATCGCGTGTCGCGCTCTGTCACATCGCTCCTTCCAATACAAAGGCGCTGTAGGCTGACTATGGTCTGCAGTTCTACTAGCGACGGAACATGGGATGACTTCTTGCAGACAGCATCGTGTTCTCTCCGCTCGGCGTGCATTGACGTCAGAGCTGCTGGGGGTATTTGTACAGGGGGCGGACCTTTGAAGCCGTTCCACAGTCCAGTGCCAATTCGTCTCCAAGACAACCAGATCCACCGCTTACGTCAAACGTCAGCTATTGCAATCAGCTGTCAGTCTGTTTGCTCGACCAGCGCTGATATGGTAGCTATTACTGACTGGAGCTTTGATAAAAAAAGCTTTTGTTACAGAGGTTGAAGTGAAAGATAGGATGAAGATAAAATGTGCACGTGTTGATTGGTTGCATGAACCCGTGATTTAAATGTGAACTGTTCAGCTAAGAATGTCCAGATCCGACAACATATGCGGTCGAGTTTTTTAGGCCTAACTGACGTTAGCTTGCCATTTCTAATGAGATAGAAGTTAACCTCATACACTTCCACAAAGCAAATTGCTAGCTGAGTCGCTTGACAGGCAGTACGCTACCCAGCTTACATTAGCTGGTGTTTAATGTAGGCCTAGTTCATTCTCAAAAATTATAGCCACATTTACGCATTGAACCTAAATTAGCTGGGCTACATATTTCAGCCATCTAGTTTTATTTGAAATATTTGATTCACTTTGAAATTTCAAGAGTGAATAAAACAATTTAAATTGAATGCGACAAATAAAGAATGCCTGCATTGTTTTTTCACATCAATAAATGTGTGCTGCTCAACATCGTGACGGCTGGCTCGACGCAGCTGTCTGTAGGCTGCAATAGTCGCCCTGCTTTAATCCAGACGACAGCAGTAGAGCAGCGTCATCTACTGTCCCTTCTGATAACTGCATGCACATACCGAAAAAGAAAAGAAGGCATTTTTCAATCATAAAAATAAACGCATCGGCTCTATAAACACAATTAACAAAGACTCGTGATCGTTAGCCTTTATTGGGGACAACAAAATAGCGAATAAATCTGTAAATCTCAGAGAATATAGGCTACTACCTCAAATACGCAATTATATCCAGCCTATAGGCCTATTTATAATTATTATTTAATAATGTAACCTAATAATACGACTACAACGCGATCCCTCGGTTATAGATCATATCGTTAAAATACAGTTCTGCTTTTGCCGCCAAAAAGCATTCATATGGGCTTATAGCGCAATTATGCTATGGCTTGGCAGTGCTCACGAGTCCCTTATCACTGGCGCGTTTCCTGCATGTGTGTTCCAGATGTGCTTCCTTCCATTTCCTTCTGACATCCTCCCCTGACACTTAATTGTTTCTTCTGCCGCCCACTTCTGTGATTGGTCTCAGCCAAATACAATCCTTTCAGTATTAGACCACCACACCCCTAACAAAAATGAACTAGGCCCAAGGATGGATTACTGAAAGCCCCTACTGGGCAGAGGCCCAGGGGGCCCCTTAGCCAGAGTCTCTGCGTGAAGTCCTTGTTTTTGACACCATGAATGAGCCCTTCAACACCGTAGGGAGAAATACAAAATGCAGGTGCAACACAACAACTCCACACAGAGACTTGAAATGGGCCCTCTCATTGCAGGTATAATATCCTTAGGCCAATATTGCATCATCTTTATTAAGAAAGAGCATGGGCCCTATCTCGACGATCTTAGTGCATGGTCTAAAACGCATGGCGCAAGTGCATTTAGGGAGTGTCCAACTCCACTTTTGCTAGTTAGAGGGCGGATATTTTGAGCGCAAAGTAAAGTGCATGGTTCAAATGGGCTGAACTTAGGCTCTTCATTAATTATAGGTGTGTCTTGGGTGTAACATGCAATAAACCAATCAGAGTGTCATCTCCCATTCCCTTTAAAAGCCGCGTTTGCACCTTGGCAGATTGGTAATATAATGGCGGATTTAATAAGACTGCAAAAAGAGCGATTTACAGCTGGGGAAACATGCTTGTGCGCAAGGTTAAATTGTGCAAGCAAGGAATCTATGGATATTCTTCTGACTAACGTGTTTTGATATACACAATAATAAACATTAGGGTTTAAAACCAGCACAAATTCCCGGTAAAACCAAACTATTTTCCGTTTCCCAGAAATATGAAAACAGGAAAATATTTTCCAGTAGCTTACACCACTGCTGTTATTTTAGAAAATATATGTGCTTTAATTTTGTTAAAAGTGTCTCTAACAGCTGAGCATAAGCTACCAGAATAAGGCTTACGGCTCATCTTAGGAAACGAAAAATTTGCCTGCTTGTTTAACAACTTTCGTTTGATTATACAATGAATCATAAAATTAAGCACTGTCAAACATCAATTCCATGAGGCTGTTCTCACAGCAGACAGATCACAGGCAATGCATTTCAGCGAAGGTCAAGTTTAATTCAAAATTCATATTAGGCCTACATGCATTCTAATATTAATTAATAACATAAATAGCGTTCTTTTGCCTTAATGATGACACTAAATATTCTAAAGCTGTCGAGTTGAGAACCCATAGGTTTACAAATCTTTTCACTGTCATTTTACAATGGATGATCAGTCACTATGGGGGATTATTCAGTCCAAAATTAAAATGGAAAATTAAAATTAAAAACGAAAATGAAAATGGAAAATGGTGTGAAAATGAAAATGGAGGATTATTTAGCCCAAAATTTTAATTAAAATCGAAAATGTAAAACCTTTAATTTTCCATTTTCATTTTCAAGCTGTATGTAAATGAGGGGGTGCAGCCCTCCTATCAATCAAAGCAAGCCGGGTGGGCCCTGTTTTTATACAGTCTATGGGTGGGCCTCATACAGGTTGCGTGCAGTGGCACTTAACGAACACTAGGGGGATCCATAGCATAAGGGAATGGGCAATTTGACACTAGACTCCCAAAATGCTCTCAGGGCACTCGTAAATTTTAATGGATTAAATTATTAAGAATCTGAGCAGTGTTATAAAGGAGCCTATTCTTGTTTTATGACAGAAACGGTATTCATTCATATTCATTGTCCAAAATGCATCTTGTTTTCTTCTGCTGTTGTTGACGCCTTTGATCATTGGTTAGTGTGATATGACGTGGTATTGTTTTTGTTTTGTACTCACAAGTACCACTCAGGTATCGCTATGCTATTCTGTGAAACACACATAGCCCGGTGCTAGCCAGAACTCCCAGAGGTGGAAAATCCAGGTTCAGATAATAAAAGTCCTCCCCAGTCATTTCACCTGGATTTGCTAATCATCACAATTCTTCAGCCAGGACTCAGGAGGGATAACTAATTAGTGAAATCGGTTGGCTGAGTTCATGGGTGGAAGAAACACAAGGCAGGACTTTTACTTTCTGACTCCTGGACTTTCCACCTCTGAAAACCTACGATACGTTGTGCCAGGTTAAACATTGGTCTGGATCAGTGGACTGCTGGAAATAAATTAAACCCTCTCTTAAAACGAATTAAAAGCCCACCAAATGAGTCACTGGACCGTTTAGCTAAACTTTTAACCTGGCTCCGATACTTTAAGCGAACATTAAGGCATAGCTTCAGAAAGTCTATTGATAGCTAGATTCATGACGGTCATCTATATTTTATAGAAAATGAGGCATGTTAATGTATTTGGGAGTCGGCTTTGTGATACAGAAAATCCAGGGTTGAAGTTTAAATTAGTTTGATAACCCCTTAATCTCGCTTCGTAGCAACGTTACCTCTGCTTTGTGAAATTCCCCCCAGGCTTCCATTTATTTGTTTTTTTTGGGAATCAAAATGCTTTTACTGTTGATATTGGATTGGTTGGTTCTCAGAAAGACCAAGGACACAACAGTAGCTTCCAAGTTTTGACATTCTCGTTAATTTCTCAGGATTCTAGCTTCCCTGAATTTGTGCATCAAAACAAGCGGATAAAGGTTGTTATCAATAAAACGTCATGGCATCTGAAGTGAGCTAACATTAGTGTTATTGTGAATGAGAATATTGTTGTGTATCTACCTAGCTGGTTAGTTTTGTGTATGCCTACTAGCTTACTGGTATAGCCTTTTTTTTAAATGTTCTTGATTTTTCTCTCTTCTCCTAATTTGGTAGCCAATTGGACTATGCAATTCCCACCATGTAGCAACCACTAGAGAATCGCCGCTACAACCCCTTTGTCCGGTAGCAGGAATAAGGGCGCCGGGCAGACACACACACAGGCCGGAAAAAGAGGCCCATTCACACTTTTAATTGCTTTTTGGAAGGATCTAAGCAAGAGAAAAACTCCCTCAGCATTCCAGAGAGATCCGTCTAAGTATCCTAATCTAGTTGAAGTGTCCAAATAAGATATATTCACATATATGTATTCTCATCATCAAACAAAGGCACACAGACACACACACAGGCAAACAGATGCACACACACACTTCTTAAATTCTAATGCTTCTGGCCGCTGACCTCTCTCACATTAAAAAAAAAAAAGGGCACAGGGACCCCTGGTGTAGAGTATCAGAGGACAGAACCAGCCCCTGTGGGAGGAGGCAAGGTTAAGCCCCCAATAGGTAGAGTTAAAAACAGGATAAAAGGCCTAGTAATGCGGGGGGGGGGGGGGGGGGGGGGGGCTTTTACGAATGCTGAGATTGAATGTGTATATTGGTTTGCGCAAACCAGCCCGGGTTTTTGTATGTCATTATTGAATCATATGCAATAAACCAAATTGCATCAGACTCTGAAGATCATGGTTGTTTTTCCTGAAGAAATACTCAACGGTGTGGGAGAAACTCCCTAGTTCATCTGGCCCGGACTGGGTCAGGTTTTTTACCACAGTTGCTTAGAAACCGGTCTATTTACCCAACTGATCAGCTGTGCACGATATGAAAAAAGTGGCGTCGGTTGTTAGGTAACCGTCCTTACACACAAACACCGCAAGATCAGTATACTACCACCATTTACTCTGCCTATTTATGCCACTTCTCGTGTGACTTTCAACAAGGTAGACTGTGCATCAGTTAGATAGTCAGTCAGTTCACGACTTTTGCTCTTCTAGGCCGGCCTGTCGCCCGGCAAAAATATGCTCGCAAATATGAATGATAGGGCATGAAAGATGCATTTTTGCATTGATTTAATAGGAGAAATTAATTTTTTTAATAAAATTTTTCCCCAATTTAGTAGCCAATTGAACCCCTATTCTAATTCAATTCCCCCGTGCAGCAACCGCTAGAGAATCACTGCTACACAGCCCCGTCAGCTGGCGCCACGTCCTCTTCAGGGTGCGACTCCTCTTAAGGCTCCTGACCGTGATTCCAGCTCACCCAGGGCTGCTATGTGCGCAGCGATTCTCTCCGAGGCCCTCCCCCCACCCGGAGGCAGCCGCCAATTGCTGCTCCCACAGGGCGCCGGCCATGCTCGGATCTGGCAGGACCGGGGTGCGAACCCCGATCCTCGGAGTACAACTGCACCGACTGAAAGTCTGAAAGTCGGCGCTCTTACCGTTGTTTTTTTTTTGCTGAAGCCAGCTGAAAATTGAATGCTCAAAATGCTATTATGACGTTTTATTGATACCAACCTATCCGGTTGTTTTAATACACAAATTCAGCGGATCTAGAATCCTGAGAAATAAACAAGAATGTCAAAACTTGGAAGCTGCTGTTGTGCCGTTGGTTTTTCCCTGAGAAGCAACCAGCTAACCCGATCTCAACCTTAAAAGCATTTCGCTTTCCAAAAAACAAAATAAATTTCAAAACTAAACTAATAAATTTCACAAAGCAGAGGTGTAGCTAGGCCTACTATGAAGCAAGATTAAGGGGTTAGCAAGCTAATTTAAGCTTCCACCCTTTCAACCCAAATTTTCTATTTTCATTTTAAGTTTGGGCTGCATAATCCTCCATTTTCATTTTCATTTACCATTTTAATTTAAACTTTGGGCTGAATAATCCTCCACACAGTCACCTTTATCAGCATCGCAGTGTATGGTAGCCTAAATTAGTCTACGTCGCAACAACAGCGGAGGGCGCATGATGAGTGCAGTTGCTAAATGTATCATGTTATATCAAGCCCGAGAAAAAAGATCTGCGTGCCTGTCGCACAGGACCTCGCATATCTCCCAGGCGGCCCCGCCTACGCCTAAGACATGCGTCTTTTCCTATTCGCTTGCTGCTGGCTAATGAGTTTTCACATTATAGGTAGACTAGTTAAATGATGGTGATAGTAACAGCTAGCAAGCCATTAAACAAAATTAATTGGCAAATAAAAAAGACAAAAGGGCAGAGAAAATAAGGGACCGTAAAAAGAAAACTGCAAGCTGATGTAGCAAAAGGCTCAAAACTGATTGATATTGTAATTTATTCACGAATCTAGCTATTAATGTGAGCGACAGCACTGCTTCACTTGCACTAGCAATACCACCGCTAACGTGGGTGACACGGACACTCTGGCATTGGGAGAAACACAAGAGGAAGCAGACGAATAAAACTTGGACGATGAACTTTATAGCTGAGGGAGACAAACTAAAACGCATATGGTAACGTTCCTGAAGCAGGAGGGGAGAGTGGAGATGGTGGCAGCAACAGAGGAGGTGAATGATCACTAATGGCTTACTTTTGTCGCCCAAAGTCCAACACACTGGCATTGTTTTGTTTTGTTTCATCCACATCAGTCAGCTAACGATCCAAAAAAAACTGGCTATTGCACTGAGAAATTCTTCATATTGTGATGTAGCAGTTGAAGTGATCCACTCATGCATACTACAAAATTTGCTTTGCTTACAAATTTTTGTTGACCCTCTCTTGCGCACAAGTGTAAAGACATTTTTCCACATTGAAGTTTAAGTAGGCTATCTCAAAGACGAATATCTCATAGCATACCATTTGGAGTTTATGGCCTAATTAATCGGAGACGTGATTGCCAGGGTTGCAAAGAAAAGCAAACCCCTACGTAGTTTTCTAGCCTACTTTAAGATACAACACTGTTTTATTGTTATTAACTGCGACTGTGTAGTGCTCTCTTCATCTTTGGTGCAATTGCGTTTCACACTAAAAAGTTTTTTTTAAATTATTAGTTGATTCATGTTTTTGTAGTGTGTGGGAAATAGGAAAATTATGTTTAATATTTGCAACAGACTTTATGTCAACGATGGTTGCAGTTGCATTTGGAAATTGGGTCGATGAATTGTCGTAAATGCGGGGCCATTTTTCGATCCCTGTCCGTCACTGCGTTCTATGAATTCTGGATTAGCCTAGCGCGATTGAGAGAGGTGTTTTGTTGGCTTTAACTGTATAGTGCATGCACTGCAAATTATGTAATGATGCAGATTCATTTATTCCTTTGAGCATGTGGCAGTGAGGTCCAAATATTGTCGGCTACGGTTACACTAGCTAGTCACTTTTAAATGTGACTTCAAATCGATATTGCCAGACGGAAGCGCAGTAGGCTACTAACATTAATAGGACTCCGCTGCTGCCTCCTCATCAGTGCACACCTTGTGCGGGCCCTACCTCGACTAGGCTACACTATCTGAACAAAATGAAAAGAAGCACAATGTCATACCTCACGAACACCGGATGCCATTTTCCAGGAAGTGTTTCATGTTAATATTTAAATATTGCGGGGGATCTGGTGACCAGATCGGCAGTTAAAATTTTATGATCGCTGGAATTCCGATTCCAGAAGTTGCATGAAGTGACTAGTGTAACCGTAACCTTGGTGAATACTTTTGGTGTCTGAATGCGAGTTATTACAAATGTATGCGTTGGTCGCAGCTGCCGCCTGGGGGGCCTTTAGGCCTCCGTACCCAGGGGCCCGTTGTCTCATAATCCATGTATGACGAGGCCTATAGTAAAACTGTAGTATGATGACAGCATACAAATACGACTAATGCTGTAGTTTTTTCGTTCACACTATAGTCATACGCTATTGTCCTATAGTGATAAATACTAAATTATTATAGGGGGTGAAAATACTATAGTGATAACCTACTATTATCCTATAGTGACACATATAGAATTATTATAGTGGGCGAAAAAACTATAATATTCTTATAGTTTTCTAGATGATAACTATAGCAATACTATAGTTAATTTTTGGAGCCATTAGCCTAACATTTAAAATACGAAAATCCACATTTAGGTAGGCTACCATTAAAATTGGATAGCCTACAGAACAGAGATTCTTTCAATGTTTCCATGTAGTGTATATCCAATGTTTCCTTCATACATTTTAATTTGCTAGTCATAGGAGGAATCTTCCTATGAATAGAAAGTTCATAGGAATCCTGAAAAATATTTGTAGGCACTGTACTTTGTGTAAGGTCCTTGAATACGTACTGCTGCTAGTCTCTCCTATATTTGGCCAGCAGTATACTTGGAAGATATACCCTAGGTCCACATAACTCCTTCCACCATGGTGACAATCTGTACATTCATTTTCAAAGCAGAATACAATGTCTCATATTGTCAGCTGTATAGAACAAAGAGCAACGCAAAGAATAGGCCAGCACCCAATCACAGCAAGTAAATAAGGAAGATCCTAGATTCCGAGATTTTGCAAGGACCAAATCTCTGAGACATACACACTCGTAACATCAATACAACTTGTACACTAAATTGAAAATGCAAAGTTAAATATGCCACAGGGGGTTCAATGTCCTACTCACCAGAATGGCGTAATTCAATTACACAGGCCTTTATGGGAGATACACAGCAAAAATGGTGGTGTACATTTAACACACTACTTTCATGGTTATTGGCAGCCTCTGTTGTTTCTGTGGTCATTATTCGATTTGGCGTCGCCGGGACACTCTATCGGATTTTTTCCGCCTCCGTCCCAGTGTTTGGATCTCGCTCAGTCATTATTCCTCTCACCTGTTTTCAGTTTCCTGTCGGCTATATATAGCTCAGGACTTCCGCCTTCCGGCACTTCGATATTGTCTTTGCTATTTGACATCGAAGTCGGTAAGGTATAGGAATTCGGTCACTGCATTTCTGGTTGTTTCAAATAAGAAACACAGCAAGTCCGGTTAGAGTTAGGATAGGATTGGTTTTTATCTTTACTGTCCAATCTTTCTCTTTGTCCTTTAGTCTCTCGATCTGTTACCTTTTGGGTTCAGCTCTTTTGCTACAAGAGCTTAGGTAACAGGTTTGTATTTCTGTTTCATTCTTCACCCGTTTGCTCTGGCTTTTCTTTTCTTTTTCCCAACCTCTCGTCTTCCCTCTCTGATTTAGAGCGTGAGGTTCTTTCATTGTTTATACTCGCTATTTTCGAGTTTCGCCTCCTTTTGAGGTTGTTTTCTTTTGGCTTGTGCCAGGAAGTTTTTCTCCCATTCTTTTGTTTATTCCTTCCCTGGTGCGGTTATCTCTGCTTTTGTGGTGTATCTCTCTTGATATGCTTTTAGATTCCTTATCTAAAAGGATAAGGTTCTCCGAACCTTACATCACCCATTACAACTACGGTGTTTATATGAGTCCGTGGATTCATATAAACACCCAGGGGTGTTAAATTGACACCGGCATTTTTGCTGTGTACCAGTCCACTTTGAATTATGGCAATTTTCAAGGTTGCTACAAAATGACAGTTTGAAGTCCAATTGCACCACATGTTTTTCTTTCATTCTCCTCCATAAAATCAACTGTAACTCAACTTGTTAGCTACTTGTTTGGAATTGGTTAATTGTACAATACCCAGAATTGGCACATAACTGTATACTCCAAATAGCAATTTCTGGGTTTCTACAACTTTACTGTTAAATTCAGTGGCTTTTAAAATGCTATTTTTAACGTTACTTTTCAAAAATTGATTAAAAAACACAAATTTTTTTGTCTGGTTTATTGATGTTTCATACACATGACTTGCATCATACCGAATGCATTCCAGTTTATCTCAGTGCACAAGGGATTCTAGGGAATAACTGGTCAGGCATATTATCTACAGGGGTGGGGGATTGGGGTTGAGTGAAGGTGGACACAATCGTACTTTCACCCCTACCTGTCCAAACCCAGGCAAGAACAGTATAACAGAGTCATGCAAACCCAGTATAAGCCGTGCTACCATCTGTTTCTGTTTAAATTATGTTAGTTGTTCAAGAACTGCACGTCATTTACTGGCAGCCTGCTTTTGCTACTGTACATTCTACACAACTCTTTGGCCCTGAATTCCTGGAAGAGCCCCAGGGTTTCACGCAGACAGGGCCACCCTGATGACCCTGATGCTGTGCTACAGCTGCACCACTGATATTGTATTATTTGAAGAATACTTTTTACAAAACGTCTTCAGTACTGCTCATATTTACCTGTACAAACCAGGACATGACAGGACTCTGCCAGCAGTTCTGCTCAAAGTAGGAAATCATGTCCAGTCATCCAGCTATACAAGAAAATTTATAATGTGCATTTGTGTGTGTGTGTGTGTGTGTGTGTGTGCGCGTGCTTGTGGGGTTTTGGAAGGCTCACAGAGGGAGAGGTTAGAAAAAGCATTGTTCAGGAATATCAAAATTGGTATCATGCTTTTCGTGTTGAGCTTCCTGAGAGCCTGTCCAATTCCCAGCCCTCAGCCTCCACAAAGGAAGCCTGTCAGGGACGATGGCCTCTGCTTTGACACACCCAGGGAGGGGCAGAGCCTGGATGAGCTGGACTGGAGGCACTGTGCAGAGCCGATGGTTGGGCAAGCCTGTAAGTCAGGTCACCTTGGGATGTATCCGAGCATCCGTCAAGAGGGCAATGTGGGTAAATTGAGGCAGAAGGCTGGGGAGAAGCAGACAAATTTGGGGGACAGAGGAAGCCCCTTACGGTGCCTCAGTAGCCGTAGATCTCATTGTCCACCCATCCCGTCTCACGATAGTAGCGGCCGCGGCTCTGGTAGGTGTCGTAGATGTCGTTGGTTACGAAGCCGCTCTCCGTGCTGGCCAGTGTGACAAAGCCACTCTCCGTGTCCCTGCCTGCCAGGTTGTCGTAATCCCCGGGCGGAGTGTCAGGCGACGAACCCAGGAATGATGTGTTTTTGATATCTGGGCGGGTGCCTGTCAGGTCAGACTCGTGTTGCTTGCTGATGACGTTGTAGACGTCTGGGCTGGGGCTGTTGCAGCGGTCTGCCGACACCCAGTACCCCGGCTCCTTGGGGCATGTTTCGGTCTGGTCCTTCCTCCTGCACACACAGGGAGCCACAGTGAACACCATATGCCCCACTGGAAACTGGAACCCCAATTTTGCTTCACATCACCATAATACAGTGGGAAGCAGGTGAATCATACCTCCTGGCCAGAAGCTTGAAACAGAACACCCCTGATGCCACCAGCAACAGCAACAGCAGAGGGATGGTGGGGAGGACAATGTAGGCAATATTCAGGGCACTGTCTAAGAGACGGGAGTGGGATACACAAACAGACTCAGATGGCTTGTATTTGTACCTGTGTGGCCACGTGAACTGTTATAGATGTATACAACAAAAACGATATCAAGAACTAACCAAGGAGCTGTGACCTATACTGGTAAAACAGTGACAATACAAGAGCCTTTCGTGAGCGAGTCAGTCAGTGTGTGTTACTGAGTAAATAAGTCTGTTAGTGACTAGATGAGTCAGTAAGTGGGAGCGTGCATGAGTGAGTGAATGTGTGAGTGAGTTAAGTGGATTAATGCCATTTTTGAATGCAAAATAGGAATTTATATTTTTAAATAAATATGCACACAGTCATATTTTAAAGTAAAAGGGAGAAATGGGTGACTGAGATGACGAGTTATATATTGTGATAAAATACAATATCCAAGCTAATAAGGAATATGATATATATATTATTTAATTTCTAATAAAATATCCATCCATCCATTATCTAACCCGCTTATTCCTGGTCTGGCCTATCCCAGCATGCATTGGGCAAGAGGCAGGAATACACCCTGGACAGGCCGCCAATCCATCGCAGGGCACACACACCATTCACTCACACACTCATACCTATGGGCAATTTAGAGTCTCCAATTAGCCTAAACTGCAAGTCTTTGGACTGTGGGAGGAAACCGGAGTACCCGGAGGAAACCCAAGCGGACACTGGGAGAACATGCAAACTCCACACTGAAAGGAGAGTGCCGCCTAATAAAATATCCGTAAATACATGAATAATATTTTAATAATATTTTTCATATTTGACCATTTATTGACATCAGTCTGGCTTTTATTTGACATTGTTACAAAACAATTTTTAAAAAGGAAAATGTCACCAGCAAAATATGAATGATATTGAAAAAAATATTAATATTTAAAAAAAATTATATGATGTACGTACATTGTCAAAAACAGATGTTAAAAAACACATTCTTAATATTTTATAGTTTACCTTAATTTATGTCACTTTTTCAAAAAGGCTTTGTGACCAACTTATATGTTTTATTTTTGTATTCCAGGAACATCAAATCAAAACATTTCTGGCATACCATTTTTAAAACTAAAAAAGTAAATGTATTCTAGTACCTGTGGAGTGAGACACTTCTACTTTGATTTTGGCATCGTCAACAGTAACTGCTGGGTATTTTGGTCTCAGAGACATGGTTGGAGAATCTAAAAAAGTATTAGTAAGCATAAACCACTTTGCAACTACAAGAAACAAAACATATAAAAGCTTTAAAATAATATAATTCACTATAGCAGAGAGAGAGAGATGCCCTTGCTTAACAAGTGATTCTACACTGAGAATACTGAATAATGTCAAATCTAGAGGTGGTCAAGGAAACATTCATTTCTATCCTGCAGAAATGTGAGTATGTGAGTCACTAAATCAGCTTTCACAAGTGCCATTAAAAAGGAAACAAACAGATACAAAAAAAACATTTGCAAACGTTTTCCATCTCAAGCCCCATGAAATGACAACCCTGTGGCAGAAGACTGGCACCTGGTTAACCCCATGGAACACCTGTAAATCATTATACCATGGCTCTATATAAGACATGCAGCGACATAGTACAACATGAAAATATAATAACTACAATGATCGCAATATCACCAAGAATGTATAATCCAGACAAGGTTTATTTTATCTGATGGTCTAACATCAGTACACTATGAAATCCAGAACTATTATAAAAATTATAATTTTTTACATTTTGCTGAAGACCCACTGGGATTCCTTCACAGATTTCGCAGGTGTTTACCTGTGTGTGTGACATTCCCCGCTGCTGTGGAGTCCGGCTCTTTTTCTGAAAATAAGATTGAGTTTAGCTACAGAGGTTATACTCTCTCAAAAAACAAGTAAACATTTAAACGGACTGTTTTTAATGATCTAAATATTTAAACAATAAAGCTCAGAAGTCATATAAAAGTCCTTGTAAAATACAAGCGCTTGAATGGTGCTGAGCACAATAATGATGGGTGGCAGTGTAGTAAAATGGTGAGGGAGCTGAGCTTGTAAATTAAAGGTTGCAGGCTCGATTCCCAGGTAGGACACTGCCGTTTTACCCTTGAGCAAGGTACTTGACCTGAATTGCTTCAGTATACAGCTCTGGAAAAAATTACGAGACCACTGCAAAATTATCAGTTGTCTCATTGTTATTTTGGTTTTGTACTCTAGCACTTTGAGTTTGAAAGGATACAATGACAATATCCTTTGCATGCCATGACTTCCTGATGTCTGTGACCCAACAATATCAAAAGACTCTTAATCTCTTATTTTCTGGTACTCCTACAAGCGATACTATAACCTTGAATGGATCTCTATGGGAATTGGGGGGTGGGACTAGATTTAACTGTAAATTACACTGGAACAGTATGGAACACATGGTTGGCTAAATGGCTGTAAGTCATCAAGGGTCTGACGTATCAAACAAGCCTTAAACCACTCGGTGAGTTTCCCGTCTTTGAAAACGAGAGTTTATGGTGTTTTTTGAAGGATTTTCTATATGCCCATCCAGATCCATAGTGTAAGTTAGCTGTGACATGAGCAAAAAGCAGTATATCTCAAGACTGCAGAGTTTGTCAAAATGTTGATATGGACCGTTGTATATGATCGTAAATAACCTTATAACAGGGCTTAACATGCTAAATACCGAACTTCTCCTTTAAACTGTCCAATATTTTTTGATGCCCAAAAATGGGGGGGGGGGGGGGGGACTATGTACAAAAGGTTCTATAATTTCTAAACAGTTCATCCGATATGGATGAAAATACCCTCAAATTAAAGCTGCAGTCTGCACTTCAACCTCATTGTCATTGTATCCTTTCAAACTCAAGGTGCTAGAGTACAGAACTAAAATAACAATGAGACAACTGATAATTTTGCAGTGGTCTCATTTTTTTCCAGAGCTGTATATCCAGCTATATAAAATGGATACTATGTAACAACTGCAACTGTAATGTAATGGCCCCCTAGACATGTATCTAGTGCCCTGCCACAGAATATGGGACTGCATTTAGCCGATTCAAGAAAGTATAAGTATATGATGAAGAGATAAAGATACATGACAGTCTGTCCCCATTCTGTAACACCTTCACACAGAAGCGGACTGAGACTTGGTGAGGAGACGGCCCCTCACCTCGGGAGTATTTGCAGATGAAGTTGTTCTTAGTGTCACAGTTGTCGTCGTTCCACTGAAACATGTAGAGTCCCCCCCAGGCCTGGTGGGGCGGAGGGCTGGTGGTACATCACCACACACACCTCGTATCCGCACGACGGCTCATCCCAGTGCCAGTTCCTGAAACATACACACATTGTACACTCTGTATAAACAAATCTTGAAAAGCTGGAGAAGAAGCAAAAAAAAAAGAAGAAAAAAACTAAATAACACCATCATTGTGAGGTTTGCTGCTGATTGAAGCCCTTCCTCCTTGGGCGACATTTACGGACAATTATTCACCAACCAGCAGTTGGTACCGGGTTGGTCAGAACTCTATTCTGAATCACGTGGTACATCACTGCACTAAATACTAATGTTTTATCAGAATCCACCATCTGGGAGGCTCCAATTGATCAGAACTTTTCAAGACAGAGGCACATATTGCACTCCATACAGAGTCCTCTATTAAGTCATAGATGATTGATCAAGATACCTTGACCACTCAAATGATCAACTTTGAGGCCAATACCAGGAACTAGGCCTGACCACTGGCGATAATAGCATGGGTGTATACATCACTGAGAGTACAGCAATACAACACTGTTGTTAATCCTTGTGCTGTAGGCAGGGCACTTAAAATTCTGTTGGGGTGGAGAAGAGCCGTTCACATATCGATGACATGCAGGTGCTCTTCTGCTGTATTGAGTGTCGCGGCCCTGCCGGCGCAATGTGCTACTTGCTACCGCTCCCTGTTTCACACCTGAAGGTGGCCTGACTGCCGTCCAGCCAGTGGTACTGCACAGGGCAGTCACTACTGGTCTCTTGGTAGCCCTGGCTCCTGCGGAGCCCGATCCAGAAGTCGCCATCGGAGGCCCGCAGCTCCTGGATGAAGGTCTCGATGAGCCGCTGCTCACTCTCAGTCTCGATGCTGAGGAGCTCTCCTCCGTCGCTGCGGCAGGCCCGGCTGGCCTCCTCAAAGTTCACCTTACGCTGCATGTCCTGGAAGTATGCTATCTTGTAGCAGGGCCTCTGTGTGCCCCGCCGGCAGATACGCTGACCTGAGGAAGGGACACTAAGTGGTACTAGGTGCTCAACAAAGGATGATACCCGGGACCTGGGTGTTTGGACTGTCCCCGCTGATCCATAGAGGAAATTACAAAGAACAGGCAAACACGACTGCATTATCAGGCATTGACCAGCACCAACTCAACTCAGAATACATGGAAAGCAATAATGAAGATTTCTCTCATCTCTCTAAGATTTCATAAAATTGACGCTTTATCATTATTGGGTTTTTATCAAATTCTTATGTCAGAAATGAAAAATTAGTAACATTAAAATGCTCTCTTCTGTCATATTTTTGAAATAGAATTCTAAAAGCTTCACATCTCAAAACAAAAACAAAAAATAATAATAATTCTTAGCCCACATAATAAATTGCAGAGAACTGCTATATTTGTACTGCCAGTAATAATGGCCAACTATATTGCAGACGTGCATTTTTGTGCAAAAAACCCCATTATAGCTAAACAAATATAACATTCATTCAAAGCTGGTTTTCCACTTTAGTATCCGCTTTATCTCTGCAGCTGGAGTAGGAATACCCCCTCCCACGTGCTTAGAATGCGGTCCCCGTGCTCTTACTTCGAGGCAGTGATCAGACTTACAATATTATAGCGGTTTCATATGGAGCGGCACAAGCATACGTACCTCTGGGCTCATAAAAGTCCGCTTTACGGGGAAAGCAGGAGGTGACAAGAGACACATTAGAAAACTAGTGCGGACCTGAAAACAACACAATTTGCTTGACTTTCAAAAGCAAATTTCATGCTTTCTTTCAGAGGTTACGAAACAAAACGCAAGGTAAAATAGAGATCTGGGTGCAAGTTTCTACTTAATTTTAACCCCACAGGTTAGGCTATGTTCCTGAACTAAACAAGACTCCACTGTTGCCGAGAACATTCTATTTCTGTACATAAGCACACAGAACACTACAACGAGGAGCCCGGAACAATCCCATAGTTAAAGGAAGGTTAAAGCTGGAGATTTTGGGAACATTAAAAAAAACAAACAAATGTTTCATAGACCCCAAATCCAACTAATTTAAAACAACTCAAAAGACAGATAAACTTTTATACTCATATGCAGTATAAGAAGCTGCGTAGCTTACTGTACAGAAAATACAGTAGGGCATATATATTTTTTAAAGCAACCAATAATGGAAGTATTCCATTTTAGCCAACAGCGGCTGACTGCGTGCAAAATGCAGTACAATGAATTATGTATAGCGACTGCGCTGCTTCTTACCACTGAAGAGTTTGGATGCGGTGCTTGGGTAGCAACACACAGAGAGGAAAGTCCCGAGTAGTTTCATAAAATCCATTTCTTCATATTTTCAACACAGCCGAACATCGAATCGCCGTAGGCTATTACTAGTAGGATGCCAGCAATGCGCAAATAAATCATGTGCGATTGAGAATGACCACTGTCGTTATAGTCATGATCTTTAAAAGTATAGAAAAAAAGAAATCTGAAAGACCGAGGAGCAGAACCTGTCGGTCCTATTAGAAGTCGACTTGTTTGCGGACATCCGATCAGACTGGAATGAAGAAAAAGAGGCGAGAGGGGAGCCAGACAGGCGCGTGGGATCAAGTCACCGCGTCATCCATTACAGTAGCGAATCTTTGTTGACCGAGAGAGAGAGAGAGCGAACCCTTCATCTGTAATCGATAGTGCACAATCAAACAAGTGATAGTTTATAATCTGTATGGTGACAATCACACTGAACACAGTCATCTGTCTCTTCATATAACTACTTAAACAATGATGAATGGCGCCCCACATCCATTTAAAAAAAGTCAGCCATTTTCGTATATTTAGCCTACAAGTAATCGTTCCCTAGCCTACTTCACTTTTTAAAGAATATGGAATTGTTATTTTGAATACATAGAAAACAGATACATGTACAAAACCTACATTTTTGAGGTGCATGAAAATAATAGCAGGCCTTGGCCTAATAATAATATGCAGTAGCCTACTTGCCAGAAATCCTTAGGAACAACAAATGTATCTTACATTTATTGAAAACATTATTTATTTATTGAAAAATGCAGTTTGAAGGAAAACATGAAAGCACACTTTTTCCTGGGACACAAACAGTAAGTTCAGGGAAGTGTATTGGTGGATTTTAGCCCCGTATTTACCAGAATAAACAATTGATAAATTCCTGCAATAATGACCTAATAACTTTGTGTATCTGTATGGCTTTTTGTGCTTACCACTGTCTCTGGCCTGCCCAGAAGGGGGTGACAGTCTAATGAAACTTTTGGAAATGTAACTGAAGAAGCCTGCAGTCATAACATACAAACGGGTGACAAATTAAAGGAAAAACCCCTACAGTGAGGGGGTCTGGTGGCTCTGTTATTGTGTGGAGGACAATTTCCTGGCATGGTTTGGGTCCACTTGTCCCCTTAGAGGGGAGGGTAACATTGCAAATCAATACAAAGTTATTCTGAGTGATCAACTTTATCCTATGATGAAACATTTTCATCCTGATGGGAGTGGTCTCTTCCAGGATGCTAATGCCCAATCCACAGGGCACGAGGGGTCACTGAATGGTTTGATGAGTATGAAAATTATGTGAATCATATGCTATGGCCTTCGCAGTCACCAGATCTCAACCCAATTGAACACCTACGTGAGATTTTGGACTGACGTGTTAGACAGCGCTCTCCACCGCTGTCATCAAAACACCAAATGAGGGAATATCTTTTGTAAGAATGGTGTTCCATCCCTCCAGTAGAGTTCCAGAGATTAGAATCTATGGTAGACTACATGCCAAGGCGCACTGAAGCTGTTCTGGTGGCTCAACACCTTACAAAGACATTTTATGTTGGGTTTTCCTTTAATTTGTCACCTGTCTGTATATCACTCAGGATCTAACTTGACCAATAAAGCCCATCAGATTGATTCTACCATTTCAGAGCCAGATTGAGATAACTTTTTTTTACAATTAGAAAGGCCATTTTGCAATGTTGTGATTGTTTTGTTAGGCCGAATGACACCATTGTTTGTTTTGTTTTTCTGATGGAGGCTATAGCTGCCTTCATCCTTTTAAAATATTTTTTTTCACACGCAACTTTATTATCCATTTCATTAATTTGTCTATGTGGCATTATCTTATGGTGAAAATAAGATATCTCTCTTGGTAGGAACCTGTGAAAGCTTTGTTGTTTTTGTCTTGACCAGTGGCTCATCGGCTATAGCACAGTATGCTACTTTGGAATGCTTTCAGTGCTGCGAGTGTTTCTCCCAGTGTTGTGTTCCAGTTGGTCAGGCTGTAGGCCTCAGTCACAGCAGACCCATTAGTCCAGGTCTCGAACCTCCTCTATGTCCCGCTGGATGTCTTCTGGGTGCTTGAGTGGAGGTGGTCTGGTGCAGCACAATAAACAATCAGGTGGGAACACGTTTTAGGCACAGTGCAAACTGAAAAGCTAACCTACGTGTGTGGCCCAAAGAATAAATGCACATTCCCGATAAACAAACACATATTGACATAATCTTGGCTCTATTTCACTTGTATTGGAAAGTCAGTGTTAGGTTTGATCTTTGGCAACCCAGGAGATAAGCAAGAACGCTTATCATGTATTAGATATTCATACTGCACCGACCAGGTTATGAGTACGGGGTTCTAACTGTGTGTAACTCAGAAGACAAACAGCTGGTGTAAATCATTTGTCCAAAGCACATCACAGGGAGCACAGCACATGCTGCTCATTGTTACATTAGTAATAATTGCTGCTGCAGGAGTCCCCAGGCCTGTCGCTGAACAACCATTTACTCAATGGCCAACACACATTAATATTGTGTCAGATCAGCAGTTAAGATGCAGGCTGTGATTTGTATTTCATTTTTTACCCTTTATGCGCAACAAGCACAAAGAGGCCATTAAATAATACTGAATGACGGACGAGAAAGGAAAGCTACCCAGCAATGAAGCTAAATTAGCCGGGCTTACACCGTAATCGACACAGGCTCTATTTAATATGGCTTGGCAGTAAATCGATGCGCTTTAACCAACCCTGCCTCAACTCTGCAAACAGGCCATTTATTGTAGTCTCAGGAGGGAGCCGCAAGCGTGGTTAGCCACTCTCTGTTTGAGAGCATCTCTCCCAATGGCCGGAGAGGCAATGCTTGGGAGGCTCTGTTGCTGCAGTCCAATCTATCCAAAGTTCATTAGCTGCGCTGTAACACTAGTAGACAAACACGGGCAAGCAGACAGCCTCATCCTTCAATTTTTTGTAGCCCAGACAAATGGCTGCTCTTACTCCTGTCTGCTTTAAACAGATCAACAAACTGTTTGCAGTAAGACTTAATAAAGATAAGTGGCAGGCTAATAGGAAGCCACATTTATCATTTAAGGACTAAAGCATGCAAGCAAACAATCAAAAATGATTCTGTTTTACCGCAGTGATGTCACTGTTTTGGAGAAGTATAAACAAATTTAAAGACACTTGACTGGTACAATTTCCTTCTCTTTCATATGTATGTGCTTAAATGACACACAAAAACTTTTTCTATCACTCATGGGCAGTTGGACAAACCACACACACACACACAGTCTTTCTCACTCACACAAATATGCTTACAGGCACACGCATTCTCTTACTCTTTCTCAAATGCATGCTAGCAGGCAAGCACGCACACGCACAATTATATCATTCGCTGCCAGGAATTAATAAGAAGCCTTATTTGTGTCCATTTCCTTAATTTCTGTTGATTTATGCCAGCGGTATCAGCAAAATGGCAATGCCCACACTTTGCGTGGCAGTAAATTATTGGCTGGTGAGGGTTACTGCCTCATTGGTGAAAGGATCAATACGTGCCCTGCTGTGCATCACAAACCCCTCCATCTTTCTGTAAAGATGCTCTATACTTTTATGACTGCGTTCTTCCTCTTCCCACTGTGCCTTGCCAAGAGTTCAAATAATGTAAAGTAAATCTGAACAGTGAAGCATCAACAGAAACAGAATCCCTGTAATGACACCTAACTGAGAGGTGAATTGGATTAGCACATTTTTCATGCTCATGCTCACACACACACACACACACACACACACACACACACACACACACACACACACACACACACACACACACACACACACACACACACACACACACACACACACACTGGCCACATTATTAGGTACACTACCATCTGAATTTCACAGCAGAAATATTCATCAGTTTTTTTTCCAAACTTCAGTCTTGATCACGTGCCCACGGTAGCCTCATCTTCCTATTCTTAGCTGACAGGAGAGGAACCCGGTGTGGTCTTCTGCTGCTGTAGCCCATTCGCTTCAAGGTTTGACATGTTGTGCATTCAGAGATGCCCTTCTGCTCTCCACTGTTGTAAACAGCTGTTATTTGAGCATTTGTGGCCTCTCTGTTAGCTTGAACGAGTGTACCCATTTTCTTCTGACCGCTCTTATTAACAAGGTATTTTTGTCCATAGAACTGCCACTCATTGGATGTTTTTAGTTTATTGTACCATTCTCCGTAAACTGTAGAGACTGAAGTGTGTGACAATCCCAAGAGGGCAGCTGTTTCTGAGATGCGAGAACCGTCACGTCTGGCACCAACAATCAAAGTTGCTTAGATCACGCGTCTTGCCCATTCTAATGTTTGCTCGAACAACAATTAAACCTCTTTTCCATGTCTGCATGCTTTATATATTGAGTTACAGCCACATGATTCACTGTTTAGAGGAGCAGGCTATGTGCGTTACTGAGTAGGTTTATATATACTGTATATATACATTTAAATATAATTATAAATTGCTGATGTTTTACACACAAATGCACGCACGCACACACGCACGCACACAGACACATTTTGGAAGGCCAAACCCTTATGGAAATGTAATATACTGCAGTATATTTTAAATATATTGTGAAGATAATTTTGATATATTTACAATATACTGCAGTACATTCTTTTCCCATAAGGGAACAAATAATTAATATCATTATCTATGTCTGGATAGAAGAATCACAACTTTAAAAAAAACATTATTTGCTAAAATTGCTTTTTTCAAATGAAAACTGACCCAGGAGACATTACCTCTTATAGCCATTGCACTGGTTTGGTTTATATGGCAAGGATATCATCTCCTTCTGTTAGAAAACAAGAAAAGAAAATAATATTATGGCTGTGAGATATATAAAAATAACGGCAATTTTTAAAGTTTGGTTAAATGAAGCCCTAATTAGAGAGCTCAATTAAAAAACATGAAACAGTATTTTCAGACTAAAGAAAACAGATAAAATTAAAATTTTACATTAAATTAGTTCTAGTGCACCTAAACCACACGTTTTTTTGGTGAAAAAAAGGGGAAAAAAACAGAAAGGTGGGGCCTGAAAATGGTGGTGCCTGGCCTGGACGTTGGGGGCTTTTTTTTAAAGAGCATGTTACTCTACCTTGCAGGAATTCTTATTTGATATGTTTAACTGTTGAAATGACATGTAACATTTTTCTCAGAAAAATAACAATTGACAAATTGGACATAGCCAGTTGGACTTCGGCAGCCAAGAATGCAGTGGCCTTTACAAGTCTGCACTATGGACACTGGGTATGTCCAAGCAGACACTTAATTCTATTATGTTCATAGAGCCACCATCTGTTACAGTAAGACACCACCATGACACACCCCGGGCCTTCTCACTCATCTTTACACGACTGCTTAACTACCGCTGCCTGCTCAGTCATTTGCTCACCAGCGATGGCAGATGCATGAACAAGAAACATGATTTTTAATTTCCTCTGTCCAGCCCAGTGCTCTGGCTCTGTGCTCTGGCTCTGCATGATCTCCTTGCTAGATGCTTTTGATGCAGCCCCCCCACACACACACCCACACACACACACACACACAAACAAACACAACAAACAATCCCACAGGGAGAGAGCCAGGAACCCAGGGGAAATGAAGATTTAATTTGGCTCCCTCATGACAACATTCACTGACCCCCCCCCTGGCCCAACCAACCTCCACACACACACACAGTCTTCACAAAGTGCTGAGCCCTCAGGGAAAAGTGCTGAGGGCGAGGGATAGATGCTCTAATGGATGAACGTTAAATGAAACACTTGGCTGCTGCAGAGGAAATGGGGCTTTCTGCCTCCGCCATTATCATCTGAAATGACTGTATTAGCAAAAGACCAGGAGGTGATTTAATCTCCATGCATTTTCTTTAAAAAAAACAGAATTCATTATCTAAGTAGATTGCAGTAAAGAGTCACGTTGATCCCCATTTAAAACCTTTTTTTGTTTGCAATGGCTGTCTTGGCACAAAATGTTCTACCTTGATCCGCTCGTCCCTCTGACTTTTGAGAAGGGAGATGATCTCGTCTCGGTGTTTGGCCTGTAACAGATGAGAGACATGTGACAGAGGAGCAGGAGCTGACAGAAGCTGGTTTAAGTTTCAGTGGGAGTGACCTGACGGTAAGTCAAAAAGGAGAGGAAGAAGAAGACGTTGAAGGAGAGGAAGAATTGCCTAAGAGACTGAGATATTCCCCTTAATAAAAGAATGTGTGGCTTGTTTTCCCGGGAAGCTCAAACGCACACAGAGGCTGTTTTGATCCCCCGCTGAGAAGTGAGCATCTGTCAGTCTGGGCCAATCAAATCCCTGTAGTCACTAAACAAGCCTCATAAATCTGATTTAGCACTTGGCTGGGGGATTGCAGACAGAATAGCCACTCATGTTCAATGCTGCCTGATTAACCCATTATGAATACGCTCTGCGCAAATCTGACAAGCACATGGCCTTTTTACAGCAGGTTAATTGGTTACTCTACTGCTATATTGTATTTTCAAAATATTATCTTCAAACATTCACCCTCCTTTTTCACAAGTTGTTTGCAAACTGAAATACTCTTCATGACCATAATGAGCAGTAATTATATCGGGACATGCAGTCTTAAATGAACCTTGCACCCCATTAATTGTTATTTGTGTCAAGCCATTTTGCAACAGCATGTTTTTCAGCTGGACTGACATTCTGAAAACAAACAAAAACATCTTAAAAGTAATAAATTAAGCACAACTTAGGTTTTTTTTATTTTTTAGCATATTAGTTAAATGAACATTTTGGAGAGTTCTCTGTCTTGGATTCTATGAGCAGACGGACATTACAAAGAAAGGTCTGCTTGTATAAAACAAGGAACCGCTTTGGAATGGTGTGATTCACAGAGCTTTCGGAGAAGGTTAATTACTTAAGAGGACTCTGGTTGAATTGATCCCTTCTCCAGAGGGCTATGCTTTACTGGCTTCCAGGATGATTGCTCTCAATGGGAAAACAGGAAAGGTACAGACATTAATCTGCCCTGACCCACAACTCTGACTTGAAGTAAAACCTGGTCTGTATGTCTGCTCATGGCAAAATATAAAATCCCAAATACAACACATCCTTTAACATGCATCAATCAACAAAACAGTTAATGGGATTATAAATTACCATCAATTTCCAACATATATATATATATATATATACAGTGGCGGCTCCTGAGCTGAAAATTGGGGTAGCGGAAAACTTCCCTTTAAACTGATTATTGGTCTTAATAATTTTTCAATCTGTTTCCTTGATTAACAATAGGCTACATCAGCGTTTAATTCACCAATTACTCAATGCCATCAAATGTAGCCGGTTCTCCTCAATTAGGCTATTAGGCAAGTAATACAATTATTTTAACTTGCGTCGCAAAATTGTGCACATTTTAATCAACATTATAATTGTGGATACATGTGCTCTTCGTTCTCCGCACTCTTAATTCCGAAAATATTAATGGAAATTAAACGATCTTAAAGCTCAGCTTTTGTTAGATTATTTTTTTATTGCAGGTTGTGCTAAATAACAAAAATAATCTAACAAAAGCTGAGCTTTAAGATCGTTTAATTTCCATTAATATTTTCGGAATTAAGAGTGCGGAGAACGAAGAGCACATGTATCCACAATTATAATGTTGATTAAAATGTGCACAATTTTGCGACGCAAGTTAAAATAATTGTATTACTTGCCTAATAGCCTAATTGAGGAGAACCGGCTACATTTGATGGCATTGAGTAATTGGTGAATTAAACACTGATGTAGCCTATTGTTAATCAAGGAAACGGATTGAAAAATTATTAAGACCAATAATCAGTTTAAAGGGAAGTTTTCCGCTACCCCAATTTTCAGCTCAGGAGCCGCCACTGTATATATATATATATACAGGGGGTGGACAAAATATTGAAAACACCTGCAAAAACTGAATATCTAGTAACTAATAACGAGTAGGCCCACCCTTTGCCTTCAAAACAGTTTCAATCCTTCTAGAAATGCTGTAATACAATTTCTGAACAGTGTGTAGTGGGATATTGGCCCATTGTTCAAGAAGGACAATCTCCAGTACTTTGAGGGATGATGGAGGTGGAAATATAGTTTGCACTCTGCGCTCCAGAACTTCCCATAAAGGTTCAATTATGTTTAGATCTGGTGATTATGCAGGCCATGGAAGGCATTACCATCATCCTTGTGTTCTTGGAACCATTCTTTAATGTTTTTAGCAGTGTGTATGGGGGCGTTATCATGTGGGAATATGGGGACATCATGAGGGAACAGTGTTTGCACTATAGGGTGCACCTCGTCTTGTAAAATGGTTTCATATTGTTTGCCCGTTACACGTCCATGGAGAGCAATCATTGGACCCAATGAGTCCAATGAAATGACTGCCCATACCATTACAAAACCACCACCATACTTAACAGTTGGCAACAGACATTGTGGATTGAATGCCTCCTTAGGCTTTCTCCAAACATAAACCCATCCAGATGTATTAAAAAGAGTAAAATATGACTCATCAGACCATATCACTTTTCTCCATTGCTCAGGGGTTTTGTGTTCCTTACACCATGTTATACATTTTTGGTTTCGAATGGCGGCCCTGCCATAAATACCAGCTTTGTGAAGCTCACAACGTACTGTTTGTGTTGACTGGTTCATATATGGATTGATTAAATTCTCTGGTGATTTTTAGAGCTGTAGTTCTGTGGTTATTAGCAATTATCCTAACAAGTGTCCGTCTGTCCCTGTCGGAAAGCTTTGACTTGCGGCCACAGTTCTTTTTTTGCTGATGCTGTTTTTTAGTGTCATAATTTTTGCCACTGTTCCCCTTGCCACCTTAAATAATTTTTCCATTTTTGTGACCGACGCACCTGCAATTCGGGCACCAACTATTTGGCCCCTTTGGAACTCTGTTAGTATCCTCATCTTGCTTTGGAGACTTACCTAGCAAAGTGCTGCTGGTTAAGCCTCTTTTAAGCAGACACATGCTGCTAATTAGCATTCAAATTAATAAGAATCACCTGTGTATATGCTTTTGTAATTGTGGTTTAGATGCTTAAAAATTAAAGCCATTTTAAGATATTTTGTCCACCCCCTGTATATAACGGATGTAACTACTGATAGCAGCGGCAGAATGGATTCTGAAGTGTACATCTTCTCAAGTTCAAGAAAATGCCTGCAAACTTATTGGACGGCACTTCATTCTACAGCAAGACAATGATCCACATACTGCTGAAGCAACAAGGGAGTTTTTCAAAAACCAAAAACTGTTAAATTCTTGACTGGCCAAGTCAGTCACCCAATCTGAATCCAATTGAACATAATGTTTCATATGGTGAAGAGAAATATGGCAACTAGCCCCCGAAACAAGCAGGAGCTGAAGATGGCTGCAGTACAGGCCTGGCAGAGCATCATCAGAGAAGATCCTCAGCACCTGGTGATGTCTATGGGTCACAGACTTAATAATAATAGTAATAATAATAATACATTTTATTTAAAGTGCTTTAGAACACCCAAAGATGCTTTACAAGAAAAGACAAATACACAGTTACAGAAGTAGACAGTAAAGTAAAATAAATGAAACAATGGATAAATAATGACTTCTAGCAGTCATTGAATGCAAAGTACTACTTGAAATTACATAATATTAATATGTCACAAACATTATGGTGTCCTGAAATGGGGGGGCTATGTATAAAAATGATATAATTTCTACAGGGTGAAACCAAAATGTATTAAAAAAGAAAATAGTAAAATACCCTTTAATAAAAGCTGAGAATCTGCACTTTAACCATGTTGAATTGTTTGATTACAAATCTAAAATTGTGGAGTTCAGAGCCAAATCAAAAATCTGTGTTTGTCCCAGCATTATGGAGGGCACTGTATGTAATGGTAGGCTATATAACGTGTGGAATGCTGCCAATGATATATAAAAGCAACAGCAATGACCTGCATGTGTTCTAAAATACCTATTGTATATTGTGTATGTTGAAAATAGTGCTCTTATATTTAGTTTCTTTGCAAAGGCACACAGCTGTTCCATGAACAGGAGAGAAGCACCTTTGAGACTGATCCAGAAGTAGGAGGAATGAGGATGGCCTCATTAAAGGGATAGTTTGGAATTATTCGACATAATGTCTCAATTACGACTTACCCATGATGTAGTGTTGATTGATGGAAACCATTTTCAGCTAATTCCATGCTGTCCCTTCTTTTGGACATACACACGTTGCTAATGCTAGCGCAACTCTAAGGTAACTGGTAGCATCCACTACCAAACGCACTTAAACACTCCACAGTGCACCCAAAGCAAATAAAATACGACGACAGTCTATCGGGGTTATTTTGAGTGTTTATACCATCATTTTTGAAGTCAAACTATCGTTGAATCCTTTACTTTGTGCTGACCTATATTCTATGTGGAAGTACGGTGGCAGAGCGATACTTTACGTTACCTATGAATGTAGTCCCGTCACTGGTCTACTACCAATGGTCTACTACAACAACTGCCGTACTTCCACAGAGAATATATGTCAGCACAAAGTAAAGGATTCAACGATTGTTTGACTTCAAAAATGATGGTATAAACACTCAAAATAACCCCGATAGACTGTCGTTGTATTTTATCATGGATAAGTCGTAATTGAGACATTATGTCCAAAATTCCAAACTATCCCTTTAAGGCATGCCATTTATTACATAATAAAATTAAATGACTAAACACTTTTTCTGGACAGTGTGCAAAAGCACTTTTCATATTTGAGGCGTGAGGCTGTCCTACGGTCACAGGTGTTCAGTGCTGCGATGCCTTGTGGGCTGGCCCTAAATAAAAGGGGAGATGCTTCATTGGACCTCTGGCTGATGGTCTCTGACTCCGGGAAAATTTACAAGAGCACCACTAAAAACTACAATGGAGTTCAGTCTTGAGGATGTGGACGTGGAGGGGGTCAGTAAGGTCAATGATTACCTAAATTCTTGCCTTGCAATTAGTATATTGGTTTAGTGGCAATAAGACAGGGCTGGCCATTGCTGTGAGGAAGCATTTAGTCTATTGCATGGACTGTCACATCTCTCCAGTAGAAAGATGAGCCACTTCCCCCGGCCGGCAGTAACGGGAGCCCTGGAGGGATAAATCAATGCCTCTCTAATCATCATAACCCCTTTCAGATGAATTGATCTGTGAGTACACAGCCTCGCCCAGCTAATCAGATTAGTCACGGTGGCTGGTGGGAGGGTGGTGGGATTTAGAAGAGGCTCCACAGACACATTAATCATGGGTAGAATAGGGGCAGGGTTGAGTCCAGGGACACTATCCGCAAAACCCACTTCTTATGAGGTCACACAGGTTGGATGTGAGGGTCCGGTTAGAGCAGCCATTCTGCTGGAGGTCTCCCTTGGTGTAACCACACAGAAACCCTACCTCTTTAATCATACTCACAGAGAAGGTAATGCATTTGTCAGTGACAATACATTATAGGATTTGAAAACCAATATTCAAGGAAAGCACTTTTGGACACATCCCAAAAACCATTGGCTATTAACAATGTCAAATGTGCAATTTCATATCGATATCAAATAAAACATACTGTATATGACAGATCATAATGGCTTCTTTTTGGGGCATCTCTGTGAAAATGGCTATAATAGGGTGAGGAGATATGCTATTTTCTGGCAACAGCGATTGATTAAGTAGGGATGGTGAGGATAAGGTTGGGGTTCTGTGTTAAAATGGCTGTTTCCACAATGCAGGGAACCAGGCTGGAGCGAGGAGTGCACACAAGCATGTCTCCCACATTCCAGGAAGAGAAAACCCAAATGTCGCAGTCCATAAAAAATATTCACAATAAGCACGACACCAAAAGGTTATCACAGTGCTTGTATTATTTAGCAATGGATTGTTCGGCCGGTTTGGGTTGTCAGTATAACACACGCTGTAAATGGTACAGTCCATTGGCTTTTAATCATAATTGATTTTAGCTTTAAAAAAAGCTCTTCCTTTTCATTTTTTTTTTTTCTAAATAAGAGGGCTCTCCCATTTACAGTATAAATGTGCACGCGAGCTCAGCAAATTTGCAGAGGAGACCCCCCACCCCTTCGCTGATTTAAGACACGGAGCACTGCAGCAGGGCCGGGCCGCTCTCTGTCAGCTTTAATACTGGGATCTTAAAGCGGTGGGCAATGCGGCGAGACTCATTTCCTTAATGCAAGATACGGAGCTTATGCTGAACCCTGCCCGCCCCCAGCCTGCCAGGCCCTCACTCTTAAAACTGATGATCTGGTGTCATCTTTCGCCAGCCATACACTGCATCTACCACCACAGTACACTCTGGTCCAGCTAACAGTCAAAAGTAACAGTTCTGAAATAGGACGTTACATTTTGTGGCGGCTTAGTGGCCACTCTTCCCAACCATGTAGATTTTATTATCCATTTAAACCGAGGGGGAATTTTTTCCATCATCAACATTTTTTCCCCCGACATTTTCATGAGCAAACCGTATACAGCGCATGATACCTACCTACAGCTATATGGACAGCAACTATATGCTATGGCATGGTCTCAGACCAGCATATTTTTAACCGATAGTTCTCACACTATTATTGTGGTTCCACCCAATTACCTAATGTCATATCTGCTCATCTCACACTGTTTCAATGCAATGCTTTCTGTGACTGATGGTTTGGTATGAGTCCTATATAATATTCATATGGATAGTGAATAAAGAAGAACCTTACCCAGTGATGTTTATGGGTAGGTTTTCATGTAAGGGCACATCAGGTAAGAGCTGATCTCAGGCACAGTATGTGCTGGTGTCAGGTAAGATCTGATCTCAGGCACAATGTGTGCTGGTGTCAGGTAAGAGCTGATCTCAGGCAGTGTGTGCTGGTGTCAGGTAAAAGCTGATCTCAGGCACAGTGTGTGCTGGTGTCAGGTAAGATCTGATCTCAGGCACAATGTGTGCTGGTGTCAGGTAAGAGCTGATCTCAGACAGTGTGTGCTGGTGTCAGGTAAGAGCTGATCTCAGGCAGTGTGTGCTGGTGTCAGGTAAAAGCTGATCTCAGGCACAGTGTGTGCTGGTGTCAGGTAAGAGCTGATCTCAGGCAGTGTGTGCTGGTGTCAGGTAAAAGCTGATCTCAGGCACAGTGTGTGCTGGTGTCAGGTAAAAGCTGATCTCAGGCACAGTGTGTGCTGGTGTCAGGTAAGATCTGATCTCAGGCACAATGTGTGCTGGTGTCAGGTAAGAGCTGATCTCAGGCAGTGTGTGCTGGTGTCAGGTAAGATCTGATCTCAGGCACAATGTGTGCTGGTGTCAGGTAAGAGCTGATCTCAGGCAGTGTGTGCTGGTGTCAGGTAAGATCTGATCTCAGGCACAATGTGTGCTGGTGTCAGGTAAGAGCTGATCTCAGGCACAGTGTGTGCTGGTGTCAGGTAAAAGCTGATCTCAGGCACAGTGTGTGCTGGTGTCAGGTAAAAGCTGATCTCAGGCACAGTGTGTGCTGGTGTCAGGTAAGAGCTGATCTCAGGCAGTGTGTGCTGGTGTCAGGTAAGAGCTGATCTCAGGCACAGTGTGTGCTGGTGTCAGATAAGAGCTGATCTCAGGCACAGTGTGTGCTGGTGTCAGGTAAGAGCTGATCTCAGGCACAGTGTGTGCTGGTGTCAGATAAGAGCTGATCTCAGGCAGAGTGTGTGCTGGTGTCAGGTAAAAGCTGATCTCAGGCACAGTGTGTGCTGGTGTCAGGTAAAAGCTGATCTCAGGCACAGTGTGTGCTGGTGTCAGGTAAAAGCTGATCTCAGGCACAGTGTGTGCTGGTGTCAGATAAGAGCTGATCTCAGGCAGTGTGTGCTGGTGTCAGGTAAAAGCTGATCTCAGGCACAGTGTGTGCTGGTGTCAGGTAAAAGCTGGTCTCAGGCACAGTGTGTGCTGGTGTCAGGTAAGAGCTGATCTCAGGCACAGTGTGTGCTGGTGTCAGATAAGAGCTGATCTCAGGCAGAGTGTGTGCTGGTGTCAGGTAAAAGCTGATCTCAGGCACAGTGTGTGCTGGTGTCAGATAAGAGCTGATCTCAGGCACAGTGTGTGCTGGTGTCAGATAAGAGCTGATCTCAGGCACAGTGTGTGCTGGTGTCAGATAAGAGCTGATCTCAGGCACAGTGTGTGCTGGTGTCAGATAAGAGCTGATCTCAGGCACAGTGTGTGCTGGTGTCAGATAAGAGCTGATCTCAGGCACAGTGTGTGCTGGTGTCAGATAAGAGCTGATCTCAGGCAGAGTGTGTGCTGGTATCAGGTAAAAGCTGATCTCAGGCACAGTGTGTGCTGGTGTCAGATAAGAGCTGATCTCAGGCACAGTGTGTGCTGGTGTCAGATACGAGCTGATCTCAGGCACAGTGTGTGCTGGTGTCAGATAAGAGCTGATCTCAGGCACAGTGTGTGCTGGTGTCAGATAAGAGCTGATCTCAGGCACAGTGTGTGCTGGTGTCAGATAAGAGCTGATCTCAGGCACAGTGTGTGCTGGTGTCAGGTAAAAGCTGATCTCAGGCACAGTGTGTGCTGGTGTCAGGTAAAAGCTGATCTCAGGCACAGTGTGTGCTGGTGTCAGATAAAAGCTGATCTCAGGCACAGTGTGTGCTGGTGTCAGATAAGAGCTGATCTCACCATCTCCAGGTATATCTTCTTTTCCTCTGCCTGCTGCTTCAAGTATGCTGCCTGGAGGTTCTCCTCACTTCCTATAAAAGGTACAATACCTGGCATCAGGTGCGGGGCTGGAATCATCACTGACTCCACATACTTAGTATGACTGTGTATGAACACAGATCTGGTTTCATACTCACTTGTGTCCAGGACAAGGGGTCTGTGGCCAGTACTCACATCTGGAGAAAGAACATACACTGCTTAATGGCTTAGCACATATCCTCATACAGGGTCATTTAAATAGCTCCTTTTTATTGCCGCAGAACCTGGGTCTGAACATGTCCAATTCTCACCATAATTTGGATATCCACCGATTTGCAATCGCAGCCACATTACATTACATTACATTATAGGCATTTAGCAGACGCTCTTATCCAGAGCGACTTACACAACTTTTTTACATATTATCCATTTATACAGCTGGATATATACTGAAGCGATTCAGGTTAGCTACCTTGCTCAAGGGTACAACGGCAGTGTCCAACCTGGGAATCGAACCTGCAACCTTTCGGTTACAAGGCCAGTTCCTTAACCATTATACTACACTGCCGCCCTGCGTGAACCCCAGTGCGGATTCGGGACAGTGCAGACATCCGCATTTCTGCTCTGAAACACGTGGTTTCGCCAGCCTGCTTCTTTTCACACAGCTGCCCACAGCTACGCTTGTATAGAATTGAGTCACAGGAAGCTATTTTGTATGCGGCTTTGGCTTGCGGTCCAGGCCGATCGATCAGCGGGGGTCGCAAGACAGCAATGAAACACTGACTGGACCCTCCCCTACCCAGGGTGATGAAATCGCCAACTGTGCTTCACCTTATGGAGCTACCGTTACAGTTGGCACTGGCACAGACCAGACTCGACCCAAGACCTTGGGGGTCATCCATGCACCACAGCTTGGTGTCTTAACTGAATGAGCCACCCAGAAGCCCCACCTGCTCCACCGTTTTAAAAAATGTAATAATGGATAACTTATAATTAATATAACATTTCCACACTGTTCAAATGTTGTCTTTTAAGGAAAATTATGTTTTTTTCTAACTGTAAGTTACTTTGAAGATTATTTCTCAAATTTATAGAGGGAGCTCTGGAGGCCTTCCAGGAAAGCATTACAACTTTTTCAGAGATCATAAGGGGATAAAACAAGTTTAGAATAAACTTAGCAAAAATAAATAGCAAAAGCATACCCTGTCTGAGTGTCCATAAATTTGGAAAACAGCATGAAGTATGATTTGTAGATCTTCCTTCTTTCTTGCATTGCCAGCACACACCCAATTTCCCCAATAAATTATATTTATTAAGTGTGTTTAGTGTAAAATTACAATGCAGCATCCTTGCATACTTTGTCTCTGGCTTTCTTAAACATGGTCCTATGGCCTGTCCTGGTGGTTCTCATTCCAACCAGTTTTTTCACAAATAATAGGGACTGAAAATGTTATTAATTGCTCCCATTTTCCCCTTAAACTAATTTTAACATAATGCATGGTTGGCTGAATGGCATTTTCTTTGCCTTGAACAGTAGCGGTGAATGTTTCTGTGACCACACCTTTTCAGAATGTGAGTTCATATGTCATTATAATAATGAATTTAATTATTTTCAAAATATTTTTCAAAAGGAATAATTTTCCAGAAAGCACATGACAGAAATTTATAGCATTAGTTTTCTGACACCCAATCTATCTGATTAACAAGTCCTTAACCTTAAATTAATATGGGACATTCTGTTTTTGTGGCATACATAACCGTCTGTGTCATCTAAGGGCTTCTAGGGATAAACTATCATACATGTCCAATTAGGAACAATTAGCATTACTTAACAGTTCCTTATTTGTTTAATCAATACAAAGGCCTGCTTTAACTTATATTTACTTATGTATAATACAAAACAGTTTTCTTATACGTCAAGCTTCACAAAGACAAAACATGTTTTACGAGTACAGAACAGTTTTCAATTACAACACGCTTCACATATGCATACAACGCGTTTTACAAGTACAAAAAAATGTTGTCTTCCATTTCTGAATCACATAACTTTTGGTACCATCACGTGACTTTTGGCACGATTTAAAAGACCCTTTAGTTTCCCTAAGGAAATGTCTATAGGCCTTTGTCGAGACACAATATAATACGATGATGGCTTGGGGTAATCTATGGATATTAATGAATATGTGGTATTGGAAATGATCGTAGATTGCCTCTGACCACTCTTAGAAAGCTATAAGTGTGTCTTTAGTGGAAACCTGTTGATGCTGACTAGGCTATAGCCTGTTGATAATATCAACAAAATATTTATACTGAGTGAAAAAATTAAAATGTTAAAATGGAGAAATGTAGGATATTGACACGTTTTCATCTCTCCTTAATAGACAGAAGACCGTCAGCCTTAAAATAAGTTGTTGGTGTACTGGGGTGGTGGGTAAGGCATGGATGTGTATAGGGAAAATTTAACGGTTTAGATGACAGAGTTTGGCAACCATTGGACTGTGGAATAGTCTAATATTGATGATGACATCCATCTAGCTAGCTCTGGCAAATCCATATAACGCAAGTTAACTGACGACATTCACACATCTAGCTAGCTCCCACACACAGCTTGGATAATCAACTTAAAGCACAACTGAACTTTGGTAGAACTGTGTGTTGTGTAGTTACCTGGCCATGACATGAGTCCAAATGGTGGCGAAATATGTTCATTCGTTGCTCTGTGCTCCCCTGGGGTGATAATCCAGAATAGGGTATTTGTCGCTCTCCACTCACTTCTCTAGCACAGCTAAAACGGTCTCAAAATTACACTTCTAGCACGTATACGAACGCAAACGAAGCGGATTCTGTCAATACAAACAATAACCATTCCTCTTACGTATTTTTTTTTGTTTAATTAAAATTACTTATAAAAGTACTATTTTCTTCAATGTTGTTAGCAAGCTACCAGAAAAGACTAGCAAAATGTTGGCAGGTCGGTTTGTTTACCATAGATACAGTTGAAGTTTACATACACCTTAGCCAAATCCATTTAAACTCAGTTTTTCATAATTCCTTCATTTAATCCTAGTAACCATTCCCTGTCTTAGGTCAGTTAGGATCACGACTTTATTTTAAGAATGTGAAATGTCAGAATAATAGTAGAGAGAATGATTTATTTCAGCTTTTATTTCTTTCATCACATTCCCAATGGGCCAGAAGTTTACATAAACTCTGTTAGTATTTGGTACCATTGCCTTTAAATTGTTTAACTTGGGTCAAGCATTTTGGGTAGCCTTCCACAAGCTTCTCACAATAAGTTGCTGGAATGTTGGCCCATTCCTCCTGACAGAACTGGTGTAACTGAGTCAGGTTTGTAGGCCTCCTTGCTCGCACACGCTTTTTCAGTTCTGCCCACAAATTTTCGATTGGATTGAGGTCAGGACTTTGTGATGGCCACTCCAATACCTTGACTTTGTTGTCCTTAAGCAATTTTGCAATAACTTTGGAAGTATGCTTTGGGTCATTGTCCATTTGAAATAGCCATTTGCGACCAAGCTTTAACTACTTGGCTAATGTCTTGAGATGTTGTTCAATATATCCACATAATTTTCCTTCCTCATGATGCCATCTATTTTATGAAGTGCACCAGTCCCTCCTGCAGCAAAGCACCCCCACAACATGATGCTGCCACCCCTGTGCTTCACGGTTGGGATGGTGTTCTTCGGCTTGCAAGCCTCACCCTTTTTCGATGGTCATTATGGCGAAACAGTTCAATTTTTGTTTCATCAGACCAGAGGACATTTCTCCAAAAAGTAAGATCTTTGTCCCAATGTGCAGTTGCAAACTGTAGTCTGGCTTTTTTATGGCGGTTTTGGAGTAGTGGCTTCTTCCTTGCTGAGCAGCCTTTCAGTTTATGTCGATATAAGACTCGTTTTACTGTGGATATAGATACTTTTGTACCTGTTCCCTCCAGCATCTTCACAAGGTCCTTTGCCATTTTTCTGGGATTGATTTGCACTTTTCGTTAATCTACGAGCATTTCCAATACCACATAGTCATTAATATCCATAGATTACCCAAAACCATCATCGTAAGGGTCTTTTAAATAGTGGCCAAAAGTCACGTGATAGTACCAAAAGTCACGTGATTCACAAATGGAAGACAACATTTTTTTGTACTTGTAAAACGTGTTGTATGTGTAGCCTATGTGCAGCGTGTTCTACTTGAAAACTGATCTGTACTTGTAAAGCATGTTTTTTGTTTGTGAAGCTTGATGTATTTGCAAAACAGTGTTTGTTTGCGAATCATAGGACATTTGTAAAATGTGTTTTGTTTGTTTGTTAGGTTTTGGCACTAAATAGCCCCCTAATAGTCACGATTCACAAATGAGACAGTATTTTTTTGGACTTGTAAAATGTGTTGTATGTGTATGTGAAGTGTGTTGTAGGCCTACTTGAAAACTGTTCTGTATGTGTAATAGGCATGTTTTGCAGTTGCAAAACAAGCTGTGTTTGTTTAGTTGTTTTTTTCATTTGCAAAACACACTGTTTGTTTGTGAATCATTTTTTAAAATCGAGTTGTAAAACACACGAAAGAAATTGTGGATGTGGTTGCTTAATTGCTGGAAATGGTATAGAAAGATGGTAATATGGTATAGTGTGAGGTGGTAAATAAAAGGTGGAAATGGGTGGGAATGCGGTATAAAAGGATCCAAAGAAGGTGATAGTGTTAAAATATGGTGATGTAGTTTGTGGTAAGTAGTCTAATCTAAAGAACCTGGAAGTGATACACTGAAGTAATGAATTGTGACGAAAGCACAAAAAGGTAATGTCAAAGCATCTGGAATAGTATTGTTAGGTCATAACAGTGTTGTAGAGGAAGGCATTGTGATGTCATAAGCAGTGTAATATGTTACAGCATCCACATTCTATTGCATCGGTTTTCAAAATGTGCCCATGCCACTCCCATTCATTTTTTTGGAGATAAAAGGTCAATTATCTGAAAAAGTGTATATGGTATAAAGGTAAAAAGTAATAGCAACCTGGTTCTGGTTTCACAACCACACCTAGTTATTCTATAGGTAGGATATGTTTCGGCAACCGATCCTGCAGCCTACACTGCGGAAAAAATAAAAAAAACGCCTCCAACCTTTGCTCCAAGGGGTTTTAAACAGTGGCGTAGTAGTGCCTGGGGAAGTGGGTATACTCTAATTTAGCAAATCAATGACTACAAATTGATACGTGTACCAGTGGGTATTAAGAAGTGAGTAGCTATACTCTATGCCCACGAAGAAAGAAGTGGGTATAATGCGTATACCCTCCACTGCACTACTGGTTTTAAATAAAAACGTTTTCACAACCCCTGATACTGTGGATTTGACGGTTTTAGGGAGCTGAAACGGATTATAATGCAAGTGTTTACGAGGCCTTAGGCTACTCATAGGCTACGGCTAACGTAAACCTTAAAATACAGTTTATTTTAAATGAACAAATACACGATGATACACAAGACGAATGAGTAAAATCATCAATCAAATGCACCGAATTCGTTTGTAAGCCAACCGGCTAGCAAGCTACTAGTAGTACCACTTACAATGTTGCGGGTTCCCGGCTACTTTCAACCTCTGACTAATGTCTGCAGAAACCAGGCGCGACTCCAAAGGCGGCTGTAGAGTGACAGAACTCCAGAAGACCTTGGCATATGACACGTCTTCTTGTGAGGATCCAGCAAAAACAGTAAAATAATTGTCTAAATCACCATGTTCCAAGCCGTTCCTCTCTAGGTTCTCAGACATGTTTGCTGCAGCTCCAGGAAGTGAAGTTAAGTCAAAGGAGAGACGCGCGTGGTCTGTTACCATGGAGACTCCGGACACAAATGAGTTCAGTCACTGCCACCGACACATTCTCTCGTTCATAACGATTTAGATTAAGTCGATTTAGAATGATTAGGCCTTGCCTATATTTATAACTAATAACTGATCAAACAACAAATTACCCAGACTGTGTTTGAATAAAATGGCAGAAATGTGGGCTTGTGAGCAACATTAAACAACCCAACACTCATCAAGCTCAAAATCATGACAAACTAATATTAGGCTATCCTATCTATTTTCTTCTGCAAAAAAGACATGCATGTAAACACAACAGCAGAAATAACACATTCAATTTTTGTTTAATTAATCAAGTAGGCTATTTTATTTTTGAAAACATTGGTTATTCCAGACGTTGCACAAAATAGTGCCTCAGTGTCTACTTTGCTTAAAAGCATTGCAGTGGAGTGTCTTTTCTGTTGTTCACCTGGCTGTGTGGCTAGTGATTACTGAATATTGCAATCAGCTAACAACACTGCCTAGTGACCACACAGAGACATTCATCTTCATCCAGGCTCACAATGTAATAATGCCCAATTCCAATTTACCAAACAACATATTCAATCTGATAGATACATCAAATGAAAAACATTCTTCCTGAATTAAAATCCCAGGTTTCTTTTCCACTGAAGACGAAGAATGGCAGTGGCTGCTTGTAGCCTGTTGTGTTGGCAGTATGGTTAGTGATTGCAACTAGCACAAAAACAATCAGCTAACTACACTGCCTACAAACCAAGCCCCAACAGTGGTGGCCAGCCAACATTCTGCAAAGACACCTGGTAAATAAAGGATGAATATAAGGAAAACATTATAATAAGAATATCGAACAAGCCATCACACCATCTATTGATTGTTTAAAAATAGGCTAATAAAAACAACTGAATGCCACAGCTAGCCCACATACTTTTTTATCAGTAGGCCTTCTGATTCATTCTAGTAGCTATACTAAGCAAATGCATTTGCTGCAAGGAAGGCTATGTTTAAATGTATGCATTACAAGCATAATATGGTAAATATGCATCAGTTATGCACTTGAATGGGAAAATAATCATCTTGCTTTTGGTGTTAGCAAAATACTTTTTCAACACTTCTTACCTTGGCAGGAAAAACATTAATGTAGTCAAATGTGATAAACCTTTAAAGACAATTCGCGCACTCCATGCCCAAGCAGATCCCATCACATTTCTATTCAGCAGTCAGTTAACAATTGAATCTTTTTGTGTACATTAGCTTGTTGTCATGGGCCTACCGACGTAGTATCTTTTTAACAACACTATGAATTAAGCCAACGGAAATAAATGGGCGTGTTTCTAAGTTTTTTGCACGCAACTTTTTTGGCCCCCGATTTCACATGTTGAATACGGTTCATTCAACTTGTTGTGGCATGTTAGGCCGCAAATATTCGGACTAGAATAGGCAATTGGCGAGGCTATATTACTGGGATTCTGATATCCGTGTTACTCGCCATAAAAATAAAAACTAGCCTATACATTTTCCCACATAGACGAACAAACGTCGCACAATGTAGGCAACATTTGACTTTAATTTTGAACACAAAAAGTCACTAAAATAAAATAATATTTATACAATTTAAAATATACTCAAACTATTTGAATACATGTTCAGCTAATTGGACTGCATTGTGTAGACTTGCTAGAACAATTTTGCTGTAGTGGCAAGAGCATTAAATGTGCAAGCTTATGGTTACATACCTGTATGTAGCATAGTCTCTGAACTGTCGTTGAAATCCCGTGCCTCGACACTGTCCATTCCATCACAGACAGGCAGATTTTTATAGGGAGAGTGCGGCTTCGCCTCTCAACTGAACTTCAAATTTCAGCGCCTGTGGAAGCGGGAGTCATTAGACAGCGGGAAAGTCGGCGGCGGTGGGAACAAGTGATGTTACACTGGGTTACCAAGGGTACGGTGAGGGAAGTAATCTAATATATGTTATTTAGTCAGACCACTATTGGGCAACCGTCGAAGTTTCAAGTTAAAAAATACGTTTCCAAACGTAATTTTCACCTACTAGGCTACTAAAGAAGCAACATTAATTAAACTAAACATAAGCAACATAGCCTCTAGCTACGCGGCGACTAAATTTATAACTAAACGTGCTACACATTCTAAAATGAACTTTGAATGTAGGCCCATCAATAGCCTAGGCATAAGCATCAAAAAGAAGAAAACTTGAATTTTAATTATTTTGAGTTAATCAGTTTACTTCATTGTGATTTATTTACTTGATTTGTATGATTTGTTGAAGATAAATGATGATGATTGTGCAACCCTCTAGCGCTTGTTTAATAAACAGTTTTTATTAGGCTACTTTACTCTGGCTCGTCCAGAGAAGATCTAACAACAAATTCAGTGCATGTATATGTAGCCTATTTTAATATTAGCCATGTCTGCTAACATGGACGCAACAAAAAATTCACTTAATTTTGTCAAAGGCACTAAAATCATGTTGTTAAAATGTGTTTCAGTGTTCCAACGTGGGAATGATTAATAAACTGTACAGACTCAATAACTAAACTAAACTAAATAAGAGACACTGGCCTAGATCCAATCAACATTTGTCCCTAATTTTGAATGCATTTAAATGTAAATTTGCATTTTCCCATTCATAAATGCAGTTCAGCACCCACTAAGAATAACTCGACAAACTGAGTGTGTCAAGAAAAGTGTAACCTAATGCTTGCGTTACTCTACTTAGTCAAAGTTACACATGTTGACTTAATAGGCTACAGGCCACTGTCTTACATGCCGTTTTTATTCTGCGGACTGACAGCTGTGTAATTAATATCAGCGTCCTTGTCTTTGGAAGATGACGTAGATTCTAACTGGGCATTGGGCTCAAAGAAATAAAAAAAAAAAGAGAATATTTTGTCACTGCTCTGTTTAACATAATGTGTGGCTGCTACAGATTTAGTCCGTTATTGCTGATAATAAGACAAAAGGACAAACATGAGCCAAGTTAGCCTACCTGACGAGTTTGTTACGACCTGGCGTTTTCCATCAGCGAGGAGAACATTATTCTTACCTGTCAAATCAATCAAGAAGCCAGATGACCACCCAACATTCCTGTGGACTGTAGTCTAGCCTACTGCCAGGTCTAGTCACTCAGTATTAAAAAGATGAATAAACAATAGTAACAAGACTTTATGGGAGAGAAAACAATAAATGTGCAGGACACTTCCCTGTTAGCAGTACTTATTTGTCGTCTTTTTTTTTCTTTTTTTTTGTCAATGGATTGGTTTGACTAAGGCAAGCCAGTGGTTGTGTTGGCCTAGAGGTTACCAGAGAAACGCATGTTTGTGGAACGAACGAGTCGTGTCTGAACTTGCCCGGAGAGAGCAGTAGGGCTATTGGCAGGCCTAATTTAATCAGGTGCTGCGTTTGTCTGGTCAAACAATTATGTGGGCAAACAGGCAGCACGTTACTTAACCCACCGCCTCTCACAATTCAATTCAATGTGCTGAGATTCACAGGCTTGTCCTCCAAAAGTCACGTTATGATTGCACTACGGCGGGAGGAATCTGTTTTACATCCTTCATTTTGGCGACTGTGTGAAGACAGCAAGAAAAAAATCAAACATACCTAGCTAACAGTGGACATCCTTGGGACGTCCCCTTTTAGTCTCCTCAAAGTTATGATGTGACGTTCCCTATAGGGATGTCCTAAAAACATTACTAGGACGTTATTAAAGTCCTAGGAAGGTCACTGTTTGGTTACAATATGACATTTAGTTCAAGCAATCATAACATCATGTAATCAGGAAGTCAGTAGAATGTCCCTGCGACATCCCTGTAACATATTCGAATAGCATCCCCCAAACATCATCTGAATGCCTGGGGGACGTTACTAGAACGTCCCGGGAATGTCCTCTGCGACATCCCCTTAACCTTTAGAAAACCCTACAAAAAAACGTCAAGGCGACGTAATGATGACATTTCGAGATGTCCCGGGGACGTCATTTTGTTAGCTGGGTATAGGCCTACTTTTTAAATTACTTAACATTTTGGAAGATCATTCAATATAGGTCTACTGACCAAGACAATTGGCTTTTGCTGCTCAGTTATCATCAACAATAACTGGGTGGAATCGTTTTGCAAGTGGGAGGCCTCCGGAGTCCCGACCATGACAGATTGGGCGTGTTCTGCTATAGTTTTGCACAAAACCATGCGGTGCGGGATAGGCCGACATAGTCAAAATAAGTCCACCCACTGTTAAATGGTGAAATTTCAGTCATGGATTATTGGTTCAAATACAATAAATTAATGAATACATTGCTTTGGGTCATTATAAAGTCCGGTTCCGTTTATTAGTGTGTTTGTTGTGAGTATGAGATGGAACTATCCAAATATACATTGTTTGTAAATGATCAAGTTATTACAACAATATTTCTGTTAAATACTGTTTAACTTGTAATTTACAGAGGAAAATAATAATAATTTGTTGATCTAGCATTAGCATAGTAGATTGTAATCAGGTACTATTGGAAGGCCTTCCAACACATTCTGAATTACCAAAGATATATTACACCTGCTGTGTATTGTTTCCTTTAACAGTTCCTCTGTGTTTCCAAGCACTCCTTACTGTTCCCTGATTCTGTGGTTGAGATTCGCATGTTTGCATGAGTCATTTGTAGGCTAGTAACAGTAACTTAGTGGTTTGCAGTCCTTCCTCCAGTAGAACTGCATTTTTAAATGGTCCCCACCAGAGGGCAGCCAAGACTAGTCCAAATCAAGCAGATGAGCTGTAATGAAGCAGGTGAGTGGGGCATCCCAAAAAAACTGAATCAAACTGCCTTGTTTGAGCCCTGTTTTTGTTCATTGTCCCATTTTTTGTCTTGTGCTCAAATCCCAGAACAAAAGTACCTCTTTAATGTGTCAATGCCACTGAGACACAGTGGTCGAGCTTACAACCTGGTTGGGCTTGTCTCGTGCACTCCAGGGGCCCTATCTTACACTCGGCGCAAAGCCGCGCTAACCCAAACGCAAGTGTCTTTGCTATCTTACACCCGGCGCTGGGTTCATTATAACGCCTAGCACTTACGTCGTTTAACTACCATGTATTCTTGCGCCCGTTGCAAGTGAACTGGGCGTGTTGGTCTTAAGATGAGGAGTGGCCAGGATTATTTTTGGCGTATTGCTATCTTGAGCCAGCAGAAAGCGCTTGCGCTGGAATCACCACAAACCTGGTCTAAGGTCATGTCGCAGTTGTTTACATGTTATTTTAACGGCGTATATAAGTGCGTCTACATAGGCGTGTGCACAATGCGCGTACCCTCCCTCCTGTCTGTTACACACAGGGGCGCGCACAAGCATGACCAAAATATCAAGATTACAATGTGAAATATTATTATTGTGTAGGCTATATCAAAAAATGCATAATAATAAAAGGGTCCATAGCCTACCTTTCCCTCAGCGAAGGGGAATGCCACATTGAATTGCTTTCTGCCCACTCTATCAACATCCAGGCGATGTGCGATGGTACGGGACAATGGCTATCCATTAAAAAGGAGCTGATAACACCTATATCAAGCCTAATGCGAGAATTGTCATTTACACCTAATGCGTGAATTGTCATTCAATGGAAAACTTGCGCACGGCAATAGACGGACATTTGAGTTCTGAAAACGCGCTTCAGATGTCATTACAATACAGCTCTGTTTATCTAGGAATACAGCCTGTAAGTAAATAGAATGGTTTGTGACTGAAAAAAGTTCAAAACCTTGTCCAGTGAATATTGCATTTATTGTTTTTCAAATAGCCTCGGCTACAGCGGATTTGCTGTGCATAAGGTTTTTTCGATAGCCTATGTTTAAAAAACGGAGATAAATGTCACCATGTTAACTAAATTGTAACCTTAGCTATTCTTGGTCCTTCATATTTTTTAAATTACAGCGACCAGGTTTCCATACTGTCAGCTTATTAAAACCCAGCTGATTTCACCTGTTATTCCATAACTGAACAAAACGATTTTAAAGAGAACTAACCGTCTAATTAGAAACGAAAACAAATTTGCAGCACGTTACACAATTAATTCACAATTCATTTTAATGCCATTCTCTGCATGTTCTCTGTTTCCCCTGCTGTAAGTCGCACGTTTCACGGTCTTCCTGGGAAAGTGGATTGTTTTAAAGCATTACGCTACGAGTAAAACAGGTTGGTCACATAAACAGGACATTATTATACAAGGGGAAATATGCGTGAACATATGGGTTGCCAACCTGACAGCTTTATTGTATTTAGTGTCATCATTAATGCAAAATAACGGTATTTATGTTATTAATCAATATTACTATGCAGGTAGCCTAATGAACTTCTGATGAAGCTTGAACTTCGAGAACTCCATGAGAACAGCCTCATGGAATTGATGTTTGACGCTTTCATTGCATAATCAAACGAAATTCGCTGAACAAGCAGGCTAATTTGGCGTTTTCTGAGGTGAGACTGAAGCGATTGATAGCTTATTTTCAGCTGTTGCAGGTCCTTTTAACGAAATTTAACCGCATATATTTTGTAAAATAACAGCCCTGTCGGGAATTACTGGGAACTCATAGGCTAATGGTTAGTCCAAATAATATTGATCATACTCCATTTAGCCTATTCCTTGATCACACTAAACACGCACGAGCATGTCTGTTTCACCATCAAGCAATCCGCCAAGGTGGAAAAACAGGCTTTTAAAGGGAATGGGATATGACATTTTGATTGGTTTATTGCATGTCACGCCCAAGACACACCTATAATTAATGAAGAGACTAGGTTCAGCCCATTTGCACCTTGCGCCGTGCTTTGCGCCCAAAAAACACGCCGTTAAAATAGCAAAAGTGGACTTGGACACGCCCAAAATGGACTTTACGCCAAGCGCTTAGACCAAGCACCAAGATCGCCAAGATAGAGCCCCAGTTCTCTAGCCCACCCAGATAATACTATGATTAGTCAATTTGCACAAGCCCAATGCCTCCTTTCCTATCATTCTACAATCTTTTCTCAAAGTAAAGAACTCTCCCCCTATATGATTTCTGAACTTTTTCATGACACAGTATGTTGATGCTCAGCAGTGCACAAACAGTTCACATAGTCTCTCTCAAAATGCCTCAGTTTAGCTGATTGATTATAAAACACCAATAGAACACTAGAAACAACATACAATTCAAAACTTAAAACTAGCACATTAAAAAGCCCAATTCTATTGTAAAAATGTAGGTACATCTACATTACATCGTGGAAGTATTCAAAAGCCTAATGGAGGACCTTTTAAATTTTTTTATTGGCTGTAAACATGTCCTGCTTAAATAAATACGTAACACACACACCATTAATAAGTGATAACATCAATACAAGTCTTATCGAAGGCCCTGCAGTCCGTGGGTTCATTCCAATCGCTTATTTTCACTCCTTTCCTCGCGTCCTTTCCTCACTCCTTAGCTCCGCCCAATCAAGGACGCAACGAAAGGATGCAAGGGTCAGATACGAGGACGGAGGAACCGAGGCAACATGAATTAGGAAAAGGGAACGTCCTTGCTTCGTCAAGCGTCAGCATCATATCATGCTTACGCTTTTAACTATAATGCTTTTAGCCTCCTTTTTCATGAATAAATGTGGCTTTTGTTAGTCATAAAGTCATTATGGATTAAAGCGCATTATAATAAATGGAAAGAATCTGTAAAATTGCATTTGTGTAGGGGAGTACCCACGACATAGCAGATGTGGAGTGGTGGATAATTTATACACGTCACGCATTCTGAAAAAAGGCTTCCGCAAAGGCTACACTTGTATTTCCTCACTGAAGCATCCTCCGGGAGCCTCCTTATTCCTCAGTTTTCGCTCCTCCGAGGAGCATTTAGCGGTTTGGAATGTCCTTAAAGATGGCGAACCTCGATTGATTTCCGGGACAGGCGAGGACGGATAAAATAAGTGATTGTTGGAATGAACCCCATGACTTCACAATGCTGAAAAATGATCCTGCAAAAGACAATCAAAGGATAGACACATTATGGACTACAGTGCCTTTCTGCCAGAAATCTATGTATGGTAAGAAGGGTGGAAAAGATGGAATTGGACAGGAAAACTTATTATGATGTTATGTAGTTATTTTCCATCCTGGGGCTCTTGTTAAGGTCAAAGGAATCATAAACTCCAGGTAGTACTAAGACATTCTGACCAAAAACAATGATTCCAAGCATATCTAAAAATGAACCAAGAAATGGTCAACTGATGAGAAAATGTTTTGCAATGGCCATCTCAGTTTTCAGAATTTCAAATCAGTTGAAAATCTGTGGATTGAATTGAAGTTTTGGTTAAGAAACCATTAGTACTATAAACCAAAGACCACATGGCAAAGTGGCCATCAATCAACAGCAATTGGTTCATCAAGTGGAAGAACAGCCATCACCTGAAGCAGGTGGAGTCCATAATTACGAGGAAACACTTGAGCAGATGACATCAGTTTACAAGTCAAATAGGACTAAAAGAGCAAATATGGTACCTGGGGGTGTTTCATGAACGAGGGGACAATTGGACATTCCAAATTATGGTTGGAATTGAACATACACAGCCCCGCGTTGGGTGCCAAATTATTTTTTTTAAAAAGATTAAAAAAAGAAAATATGGGAAAACCACAGGGGAGTAAATGTGTGCACACAAACATGAAAGGAAACTGGTGCCAGGAAGGGAGTTGGGGTGCCGCCCTCTGGTGGACGGCACCACCGCTACACGCAGGCAGGGGGAACCAGCTGATTTAAGTTTAAGTTAAATCAGCCAGCTGCTTACTCTTCCCCCTCATTAGCCTGCCTTTAAAAAGGGCATTGTCCCCAGGCCAGAGAGAGTGTTTTGGCCTCTTTGTGTTGCACTCTTTGTTTTGCACTTTGTTTTGCACTTTGTTTTGCACTTTGTTTTGCACTTTGTTTTGCACTTTGTTTTGCACTTTGTTGAGTGTTTTTCCATTTTGTGCCAACATGCAAAATAAATTTAATTCTTTAACCCTTTTTTTTGTTGTTTTCCCTGTCTGTTCACCACGTGGTACAGCGACCTTCCCCAGTGCTCTACCACAAAACATACGTATGTACATAGACACTCACACACACACAAAGCCAACTATAAGAAGTACATGTATATAGGCATATATACATAAATCAACTACATACAAAAAAAACCAGAGAGGGGGCGCAAAGTTATAAAAGAAAGATAGTTCAAAAGAATCAGAGTCCAGATGCTTGCAAACAGCATAAATAAATAAATAAGTTCAATGGGCTTCACATTGAAGTATGGTTTGTTCTGTATTTTTACATCTATGACTAGGAGATACACTACTCACAAAAAGTTAGGGATATTTGGCTTTCGGGTGAAATTTATGGAAAATGTAAGTTCACGCTACAGTGATATTATACGTATCATGAAAGTAGGGCATTTAAGTAGAAGCATGCAATGGTGATTTCTTCATCTCAAACAATTTATTGAAACAAAAGTCAACAACAGTGGTGGGTATACCACAACAAAAATGTCAATGTCTCAATAACTTGTCATGTGCCCTTGAGCATCAATTACAGCTTGATAACGACGTCTCATGCTGTTCACAAGTCGACTTATTGTCTGCTGAGGCATGGCATCCCACTCTTCTTGAAGGGCGGCCCTCAGGTGATTGAGGTTCTGGGGTACAGAGTTACGAGCCTCTACACGGTGAGTCAGCTGATCCCATATGTTTTCTATGGGATTCAGGTCTGGAGAAAGTGCAGGCCACTCCATTTGAGGTACCCCAGTCTCCAGCAGCCTTTCCCTAATGATGCGACCTCGATGAGCTGGAGCATTGTCGTCCATGAAGATGAAATTAGGCCTGTGTTGTTCATGCAGGGGCACAATGACTGGATTAATGATGTTATTCAGGTAGTATGGGCTTGTCACTGTACCATTCACAAAGTGTAGGGCAGTTCTGTATTGACTAGACACACCTGCCCACACTGTAACACCACCACCACCAAAGGGTCGTCTGATGCATAGCGCTCTCCTTGACGTCTCCAACATCGTTGGCGGCCATCATTTCTGCTCAACGTGAATCGACTTTCATCAGAGAACAGCACTGAGGCCCACTGGTCCCTCGTCCAGCGTAAATGCTCCCTGGCCCATGCAAGACGATGACGCCTGTGCCTGGTGGTGTGGTCAGGTACCCTTGCAGGTCGTCTAGCACGCAGACCACGCTGATGTAAACGGTTTCGAATGGTCTGACGTGACGTAAATGTGCCTGGAGTTGAGTGGCATTCATCATCCGGTTCCGCAGGGCACTGTTCACAATGAAGCGGTCATCAGTGTGGGATGTGGCCAAAGGACGTCCACTTCTATGCCTTTCTGTGACTCTTCCAGTCTCTCTGTATCTCTGTTGCAGCCTGCTGATGACACTCTGTGACACTCTAAGCTCAGTGGCCACTTCCCTCTGAGAACATCCTGTTTGAAGCCTCGCAATGGCGAGGTACTGTTGATCAATTGTTAGGTGTCGTCTTGGTCTCATGATGTCAAAATGTGAACAGCATGATGAAGAGGACTGTTTAAATACCAATTCTAATTGAACCAGGAAATGTATTGGTCGATTCATGGATCAAACACCTGTTGTGAATTTTGCCGTTCAGCTCCTTGTTAGAGAACAGCAAGTTGTGCAAAAAGTACTGAAACATTGAATAGTTGGACATGTGCATTCAAAAGTTTAGAGAAGGGCAAATTAATTTCACCTGTAAAGGTTATAGTGCATTTTAGGTTCATCCTGAAATTTCACCCGAAAGCCGAATATCCCTAACTTTTTGTGAGTAGTGTATGTCACGCAAACCAATATATTTAATTGAATTGAAGAGTAAAGTCCACAATGACAGACTAAAGGATCTGAAGGATCTTGATGTGTCAAAGACAGGGTTCCTGCCCTCTCTGAAAACCCATGTCCTCAAAATATATACAAAACATACTTTAAAATACTTGCAAATGTTTATTGTGATGTTTATTTTTGGACAGTATCTTGAAAAGCTTTATGTCCAGGGTATGAAATTAACTTTTTCACCCACTGGCCAAAGTGGCCATTGTCAAAGACTTTACCAGTCTTTTTTGGAATGTGTTGCAGGCATCAAATTTGGAATTAGTGTACATTTTACAAAAATTAATAAAGTTGATAAGGCAAAACATTAAATATATTTTCTTTGTACTTATTCTAATTACTTTGTAATTAAATATATGCAAAACATCATTTATAAATCTCTGCTTTCTGCTTTTATGTGCATTTTACATACTGTCCCAACTTTTTTGGAATTGGGGGTTTGTAGTACAACCTGGTTGTTTACCCGCCAAAGTGGCCACGAGAGTATAAAATCCTACCAGCCACATTCAAAATTTTACCAGCATTTGGCTGGTGGCTGGTGTTAATTTCATACAGTGTTTATGACATTTTACATAAATAGTAGCCTTTGAAACTGATCCAGGATCAGAATGCACATCCTAATAAACATGGCCGTGGGTTGTATATGGGTTTAATACATTCATCTTCAGGGATATTTAGCACATAGTGATATGGAACATGCAAATTGTTATGACTCCTTGATTTGAGGGAATGCAATCTTGGAAGGGCTTGTAAAAAGGGAGTAGGCATATGGGAGGGAATCCTTCTGTGCCTGTGTGTGAAGAAACAATCACCATCCTCCTGTATTTAAAGAACAGTATCATGTAATTCCTATCCTCTCCTGAGTGACAATTCCCAGTGTATCCTCTTTCCAAATTAAATCTACATCTTAAGCTGCCATGATTGCTGTCGGTGACCGTGAGGGGTGTGTGTGCACCTTTCCACCATTGTCACGTCCTGAGAAAGAGTAGTTTTGACATAATGGCAAAGTATAGCATTATAATTTGCTGTCACCAATACAGACCACTGCAGGCTTTACTGTATTAAGTTTTGAGGAAAGGGGCCTGAAAGTGATACCGATGTTATTTTTCTCTTGGACAATAGTAATGCACAGCCACTTCTATATCTACTTCTATGTCTATATCATTGCATGTTCACACAACTTTGTTTTACCTTTCTAATTTCGGGAATTTTAATCTTCTGAGATGGAGACCAAAGAGTCAATCACCCAGTACAGTTTACAATTACAATCAATACAGTGCAGGCCTTTTGTTTTCAAATCTATTCAAGATTGAATTAAGAAGAATCAGTTACATTTAAAGGGCAGTTAGTTTCTGCATCCCGTACCCACAGACAGGCCACATGCCATCGAGTTGAACTCGTCTTCATCTATGGCCATTTATGGGACCATTGAAACACTTGAAATTATTATTATAAAACTGAATCAGGTACAGCTATGACTCCAAATAACCCCAGCAACATTTACTTTTGAGAAAAGAATGCAATTTTTTGATGTCCAAATATCCTCTCTCCGGGAAAAATATCTCATGGAAGACAGATGTCAGTCACTAGGCAAGTGTATGTCACAAATTTTTTATTTTGCCAAAGGGGCTGTGTTTTACAGTACATTTACAGTACAAACAAAAGCAATTGTCTGGACTCCCATGATGGACAGACATGCACCAGCAGTCTAACAATGAACCAGAAGGATTACATACAACTGGTGTTAACAAAGACTATTTTGTTGCTGATTATCTGAGTGACATGAATTGTCGTCCATGTTATCAAATTTCCATTATTCATAATGGGTCATTCCCAAGAGAAGGTTCTGCCCTTTACACAACAAATCACGCTCTCCCTCTCTTCTGGGGGCTGACACAAAGCATTCTGGGACCAGAAGACACCGCAATACTGACTCATCCACATCAGTAGGTATAAAAGTACATGCTTATGTAACCAGAAGGCACCTTTGGCAATATATTCCTAACCAATGTTTCTGACATCTGTTCCTAGACCCTCACTATGTACATTGCTTTCCCTTTACTTGCTGGGGCCTAGGACTAGTATTTAAACAAGTAATTAAGTGAGACAGCAGCATACAATTTGTTTGAGGTTTAAATGTGAACAAAATTTGTAAACATCCATGTATTATCATTCCATTAGTGCAAACATGTCTCCAGAAGTAAATCTCCTTCACAAAGGATTTACCGCAGGTTAAATATGCAGTTCTAAGAAGGTCAGTATTTATTGACAGCTCAGTTAACCCTAATAAAGGTAAACTAGCATATTGCATATCATCGAGCAACACTGTGCTGGAGAATTACAGACAGAAGAGATCTATTACAAGGACATACAGTATACTTGCATTGATTTCAGAGAGAATCCTATCTCTAAATGAGATTAGAACAAATGACTCATGCATCAGGCATGGTTGAGTGATGAACAACACACAAAATGATCTCAATCACCACAGACTTGGCTTGCAGTTGAACATTAGATAGGGTGTGGCTATTTATTAATAATTTGTTATATGGAGAAATCCTATTGGAAATTTGGTTTCAAAGCACTGCACTTTCGAGCTGAGAGAGAGATAGAGAGAGAGAGAGTATTATGTGAAAGTGAAAGAGAGAAGACACTTGAATCTACAAAATAACAGGAGTTAGAGATATAATTGGGAAAACAAACAGCAGACTACTACTACTACTACTACTAATAATAATAATAATAGCAGCATGTATTGCATTTGTATTTTCTGGTTCTGAATGTACTTGCCATTTTGGCCTGATTTCAGATCTTCTCTTTACATAACTCATCCTTTTCAAATACGTAGAAAAGTGACATGTGAGACTGGCTATAGAATGGCAGTAAAAACCTAAGCAAGTAGTCTATCTGGCTGCATATGAATTGTGGGTGTTTGATGTCATTGGGGGGGCTGCTCTTTATTTAAATTTGAGAATGGGATGGTGTTGTGCATATGTTCAGCCAAGGGAGAGGTGTGTCGAGGGACATGAACCCACGTGTCACCAAAATAAGGGAGATGTACCCTGGGGACACTATAAAACCCCAAATCCCTCCACCCCACCATCACTGACATTGCTACAGACTCTCCAAGGTAGGGCACCACTTCTAATTGACTATATTGATGTTCCAGACATTTTGGCATAAGATAGAACCCCGGGAAGGTGTTTGTTTGGACACACAGAGTGTTTTTTTGCTAATGCTTATCTGTTATATGTTTGTTATGTCAGTCTATACTTTGGCAATGTAAGTGTACCCTTGCCATGCCAATAAAGCTTATTTGAATTTGGGATGCTTTTTTGGTGTATCCTAGGATACGTCCAACTCAAAAGCTTACTCTGGTTCATTTTCAAATATTGAACTTTTTTCCCCCAGAAAAGTTGAAAATTGAATTTCTTAAAGAAAGAAATGTTTTATTCCAAATTCCAATTTGGTGCACTGATTAAAAGATAATGCACTGATCATTTTACAACAACAGACCTTTACTGGGCTCTTTCTTTGCATCAGTAGATGACTGTGCTCTCTCAGTCTCTGAGGCAGTGTGTGACTGTGCTCTCTCAGTCTCTGAGGCAGTGTGAGACTGTGCTCTCTCTCAGTCTCTGTGTCAGTGTGTGACTGTGCTCTCTCTCAGTCTCTGAGGCAGTGTGAGATTGTGCTCTCTCTCAGTCTCTGTGTCTGTGTGTGACTGTGCTCTCTCTCAGTCTCTGTGTCAGTGTGTGACTGTGCTCTCTCAGTCTCTGAGGCAGTGTGTGACTGTGCTCTCTCTCAGTCTCTGTGTCTGTGTGTGACTGTGCTCTCTCTCAGTCTTTGTGTCTGTGTGTGACTGCTCTCTCTCAGTCTCTGTGTCAGTGTGTGACTGTGCTCTCTCTCAGTCTCTGTTTCAGTGTGTGACTGTGCTCTCTCTCAGTCTCTGTGTCTGTGTGTGACTGTGCTCTCTCTCAGTCTTTGTGTCTGTGTGTGACTGCTCTCTCTCAGTCTCTGTGTCAGTGTGTGACTGTGCTCTCTCTCAGTCTCTGAGGCAGTGTGTGATTGTGCTCTCTCAGTCTCTGTGTCTGTGTGTGACTGTGCTCTCTCCCAGTCTCTGTGTCAGTGTGTGACTGTGCTCTCTCAGTCTATGTGTCAGTGTGAGACTGTGCTCTCTCTCAGTCTCTGTGTCAGTGTGTGACTGTGCTCTCTCAGTCTATGTGTCAGTGTGAGACTGTGCTCTCTCTCAGTCTCTGTGTCAGTGTGTGACTGTGCTCTCTCTCAGTCTCTGTGTCTGTGTGTGACTGTGCTCTATCTCAGTCTCTGTGTCAGTGTGTGATTGTGCTCTCTCAGTCTCTGTGTCTGTGTGTGACTGTGCTCTCTCTCAGTCTCTGTGTCAGTGTGTGACTGTGCTCTCTCAGTCTATGTGTCAGTGTGAGACTGTGCTCTCTCTCAGTCTCTGTGTCAGTGTGTGACTGTGCTCTCTCAGTCTATGTGTCAGTGTGAGACTGTGCTCTCTCTCAGTCTCTGTGTCAGTGTGTGACTGTGCTCTCTCTCAGTCTCTGTGTCAGTGTGTGACTGTGCTCTCTGTCTCCGAGGCAGTGTGAAAGAATGCTGTCCCTGGGTCTCGCAGTTGTGGGTATGCTCCTGCAGGAGGGAAGTGCTGTGTTGTACAATTGTTCCTCGGCATATGAAAGAATTCCCGGTAAGGCTGTCTATTATTATTATTATTATTATTATTAGTATTAATATAATTATTATTATTACCATTGGAAGAAAGAAAATTAATGATTACTCACAAAGATAATTGAAAGGCAGTATGCTAAAGGACAGTACCTAATCTTCCTCTCTGCTCTGTGTGTAGATAATAATGATTTGACTGTGGACTGTGGGACCAGCCTGATAAGTCTAGAGGTGAACCTGTGCACGGCGCAGTGGGCAGGCTTCGAGCCCTCTGACCTATCCCTGAACAGCCAGCACAACAACAGCCAGTGCCAGGGCACAGTCGACACCAGTGGGGACCTGCCCGTCATTCGCTACCAGCTGCCTGTCAACGACAGCCAAGACAACCCCTGCCGACAGTCCCTGCAGGTGAACGACACTCCCTGCAGCTTCCACTGGATAGTGCTGAAAGTCCTCTTCATTGATACAGGAGAGAGAAAACAAATGTTGATGGTTTTCCCTGCTTTTACATGCATTAACTTGGCAAAAATGAACATAATATCTTTGAATTGGTAAAGTTAAGATATATGCCAGTCCTTGAACATTTTCGTGTAAAACATTTGCAATTATTTTCTTTCCAGACCTGTTTAATGATAACTGTGACACTGCTGTATGCATGCACAATACAAACGTAAATGTAGTGTGCACTATATTCAGTATGTGACTGGACATTGCTGTGCTAGTATTTATTTATAGTGATAAAGATAAAGGCTAATAAAACATTGGCATCAGAAACTGTTTGTCAATGAACAGACTGTGTTAAACACAACACTCTGGTCTCTCAGTTTAGGGACAGCCTGTGTTAAACCGAACGCTCTGGTCTCTCAGTTTAGGCAGAGACTGTTAAACGCAGCACTCTTATCTCGTTGTTTGGGGACAGATTGTGGATGAGATTCCTGGGCCTGGCGTCTTCAGCTCTTTCTCCAGCATTCAGTCTGTCATCATCACAGGCTTCATCGACACACCACGCTCCTCCACTGGGCTGATCAGCTACTCCACCGACCTGTACTACCACTTCTCCTGCCGTTACCCCCTGGAGTACCTACTCAACAACACACAAGTTGTAGCGTGAGTAAAAATCCACCGTTGTAAGGCTCTTTTATGCATGAACCTGTTAAATAAATGCATTAAATAATATGTAAGGAAAATAGTACATAACAGTAAGGAAAGATGAAGGAGCAGTTTAACATTTATACACAGACATAAAAAATAATGTAAGCCATTAATAATTGAACAGAATAATAATGGCATAATATCAATAAAATGTGAGCAGTGAACAGTTAAATAACAGCAGCATGACAGGCGATGAAAACACTGTGTGTGGCGTGCTGTGTTACTTCCTCTTTCACAGGTCATCAGTCTCTGTGGCAACCAACGGCAACAACGGCAGCTTCCTCAGCACCCTCAGCATGAATGTGTACAACGTGAGTGGGTAATATAATACCATGTCGACAGACTGGAACTCTCGCTCTCTCGTTCTTCTTCCCTCTCTACCTCTCTTTACCCCTCTCTACCTCTCTTAAAATATTTCTTTACCAATTTCAATGAGGTTTTCTGGCATGACAAGCATACAGTATATTCATATTGCAGAACTTTTTTGCAAAGCTAAGCAATAATGAAATATAATGAAGTACAAATGAGACATGTGAGGTAATATACACAGAATTAACAAAAGAACAGTGTCATGACTGTCAGCAGGAAGTGGAGTTGTATTTCAGAACTTTTGTTTAAGGTGCTTTGTGTGTTTGTCACTCTCTGTTCCTCAGCCTGTGGCACATTGAGTCACATTGCGTGTGTGAGTGTGGTCTTCAACCTTTGCATTTACATGTATTCCTTTTATTTTGGAGATTCAAGTCTCTCTCTCCTTGCTTTCAGGACACTGACTATGGCTATCCGCTGATGGTGCCTGAAATAGGCCTCTCCCTGCGTACAAAGATCTACGTGGAGGTCAAAGCCACAAACCTGACTGGAAGGTAAGCATTTCACAGTCTCACTTTTTATTTTATTAAAGCAACCTGTTTACCGTGATGAAAATTGAACAGCGGGAATACAGAATGAAACAGCCCCAGAGAGATATTTTATAGACTTTTATATGATGCCTCAGCTGTTTCATCCCTTCTTGTTTTACAGTTTTCACCTGTTGCTGGACCATTGCTTTGCCACCCCTTCGCCTTTCAACTCCTCCAGTAATGTGCAGCATGACTTCTTCATTGGGTATGGAGACTAGCTTTTGACAACCAAACGGAACATAGTATGTGTTTATTTGAAGTAAAATGTGAAGTCAAAAATATTATTTTTAAATAAATTAATGAATTGTATGAAAAAAGTAAAAAGTTAATGCTTTAAAAAAGTAACAAACATTTACAAAAACATTATTTAATGCATATTTTTTCAGTATATATAGTTGTGGCCACTATTATTGGCACCCCTGGTAAAGATGAGTAAAAAGGGTTATAAAAAATTCACCGTTTGGTGAATTAGCTTAATCTCACACTGAAAAAATGAGAAAAATCCAACCTTTAATTGACGTGAAATTATTATGAGAAAAAAAAAAATCCCTCATCAAGAAATAATAATTTTTAACAAAACCACGCGGGCCACAATTATTGGCACCCCTGCATTTATATATAGAACAAAGTAATCATTTTTTTATATTTGGTCGCATGTCCTTTGCATGCCATGACTTCCTGATGTCTGTGACCCAACAACATCAAAAGACTCTTGATATCTTATTTTCTGGTACTCTTACAAGCGATACTATAACGTCTCTGCATTTGAATGGATCTCTATGGGAATTGCGGGGTGGGACTTATTGGGGGGTGGGAATTCTTTTTTTTCTCATAATAAATTTATGTCAATTAAAGGTTGGAACTTTTTTCAGTGTGAGATTAAGCTAATTCACCAAACGGTGAATTTTTTATAACCCTTTTTCCTCTTTACCAGGGGTGCCAATAATAGTGGCCGCGACTGTGTATATATATATATATATATATATATATATATATATGATATAGTATACCTACTTTATACAGTGAAGTCTGTAAGTATTTGGACAGTGACAATTTTAGTTATTTTGGCTCTGTACTCCAGCACATTGGATTTGAAATGAAACAATGTATATGAGCTTAAAGTGCAGATGGTCAGCTTTAATTTACAGGTACTTACATCCATATGGGGTGAACCATGTAGGAATTTCAGCCCTTTACAAAGTACAGAGCCAAAACAACAAAAATTGTGTCGTTGTCCAAATACGGACTGCACTATCATCTGGACTATCATCTCTTCATTGACATTTATTCACATAAATAGTTTCGGTCTAGGATTCTGCCTGTGTTGCTTTTTCAAAAGGGTTGTTCTATTTTTTTTTCCATGCAGGTGCAATGTAGACCAGAGGACGACAGTGGCACGGAATGGGGTCGGCACTAATGCCAGGTTCCTGTTTGAAGCGTTCCGCTTCATGGAGCATCGTGAACAGAACAAGTCCAGCCTCTACCTGCACTGCATTGTCCGGCTCTGTGAGCCCAGCAAATGTCAGGAGCTGGTGAACGTGAGTGGAACATACACACAAAGGAACTGACTATTGCATTTTGGTTGGATTAACTCAGGCTGAGTAAAGTGGATGTTAGTTAGTTTCCACATTTCCATATCACAGGTCTGCAGCAGTAGGAGGAGGAGGAGAGACCTGGAACCGTTTGGGTCCGAGGCTAGCGATTCCACTGTGGTCTCGGTGGGCCCCGTCTACACCAGAGACTTGGGTATGAGCTGCCGGCCACAGGAAGCCATCCCCACCCGTGCCATGTGATACAGCACCCGTGCCATGTGATACAGCACCAGTGCCATGTGATACAGGCACTTTTTTGAAAAAAAAACAATACAATAAAATATAGTATAAAACCATTACTGTTAAATACAAGTGATATATTTCATTGGCCTATTTACATAAACACAACAGTAAATGCAACTCACACCCAGGAAATAAATGTAGTGTAGAAGTTGAGTGCATACACAAGGCAAAATAAAAGAAGCAGACAGTGCTTTGAGTCAGAGACAAGTAAGACTCCTACTGTATATCTGTGTCCACTGTATCTCAATAAACCACATTCCTCTCTTACCTTCCTACTTTCCCAACAGACACTGTTGACCATCCCTCCTCTGCTCCATATGGTATGTGGATTTATTTCAATCTGGTTTGAAAAGCTCACATTGTGTGTGTGTGTGTGTGTGTGTGTGTGTGGTTGTCTGTGAGTTTGTGTATGTGGTAATGATGGTGTGTGTTTGTGTGGTTGTGTGCATGTGTGGTTTCTATGTGTATGTGTGCTTGTGGTTGTGTACATGTACTATGTAGAAGAACCAGCTGAGAAAGACACGCTTGTCACAAATGGGAACAGTACTGTACGTTGTTCTCTCTTCTGTCCTGTAGGTGGTGCTAAGCAGCCAGCAGGAGACCAGTCCAGCACCACAGGCCTGGCAGTGGGGCTGACCGTGGCCTCGGCAGGCATGGCTCTGGTGGGTGTAGGGGGGTGGTTTGTGTTCAATAAGCTCCACTGAGGAGGCACCCTGCTGCGTGCCTTCAACTGAGTCCACCCTACACAATACAAATTGGGGGCCTTCAGATTAAAGACTTGTATGTATTACACCGGCTCCTATCATTATGTAATTGGTAGTTTCCTTTACAAGTTGTGTCAATGGTCAATTTACAATCTATTACCTCCTTTACATGTCTGGTGCTAAAACTCACTATCGGTTGTGACATAACTTGATTAAATACAATTTTTTTGCCCAAAATATACACGCAATACCCGATAATGACAAAGCGAAAACACGTTCTTAGAAATCTTTAGCAAATTTATTAAAAGTAAAAAACTGAAATCTCATTGACATAAGTATTCAGACACTTTATTCATTACTTTGTAGAAGTGCGTTTGGCAGCAATTAGAGCTTCGAGTCTTGGGTATGCCTCTACCAGGTTTGCACACCTGGATTTTCTCCCATTTGTCCTTGCAGATCCTCTCAAGCTCAGTCAGATTGAATAGGGAGGCAAGGTGAGGGGATTGGGAGCGTCAGTTAACTGCAATTTTCAGGTCTCTCCACAGATTTTTAATGGGGTTGAAGCCCGGGCTTTGGCTGGGCCACTAAAGGACATTCAAGTGAAGTTCTAGAGACATCTCAAGGATGATCAAAGGAAACAGGATGCATCTGAGCTCAATTTGGAGGGTCTGAATACTTACGTATGTAAATTAGGTATTTATACCTACTCTCAAATAACCTTAAAGTTATGCAATATTGGATGACTCAGAATCTCCTGATGCTTAATTATGACAAGTCTGTCACTTTCAGGAAAATGCAAGGCTTAAACCGCCCTTATTTTCTATTGTTGTTTATTGTTTATGAAGCTTTTTATCACTTTTGGTTTGAGTACTGTAACTCACTCATCATCAGTGCCCTTTTCTATTAGAGTCTTTTACTCTGTAAAAGAAGGTTCTGTATGTAGAGAACCCTGCAGCCTGTATTTTAACAAACACTGACAAATACCAGAACAATACCCTTGTTCTTGTAATCTACGCTGGCTGGAAATCTAATTTTGGATTGATTCTCGCCAACCAATTTATTTTAAAGGCAAACTTCTGTTTAAAATGGCATTTAAGCTTCGCATATATTTTCCTTTTTCTGTTTAACATAAATTTATTTATTTTGTTATTATTTTGTTTCTTACTTTTCTTGTCTTGCTTTTATATTTGCAAGTTATTTTTATTCTGGCTTTACTATTTACTGAAATGTATCATCCCCCTGTGGTATTTCTCAGTGCTACGTTATTGAGAACTATCGGATATGACTAAAATATTTTATCATCATTATTATTATTACAATGTGGCGGGCTCAATAAAATTGCAACCAGTGGCTGGACTGCAACTTTGATTTGTGGAAAGCCATTGTAAAAATAATGTACCAACGAGAATATTATCAGTTTGGTCTGCATAAAGCATCTGTTTAATGGTGGAAGTGTGGTATAATATTTGTGTTTTGAAGGGAGCTTTTGAAGCTCTATTATCAATAAACATGGTTTATTTTAAGGTGATGAAGGTGATGGTGAGGTTGAAGGTGATGAAGGTGAAGTCCAAGTAGCTGAGACAACTATAACTCACCCTCAAATTCCCATCAATTTGTCATTTAAAATGGACTGTTGTCTGTCTCTGTTTACAGAGCATACTTCTTTTCTGACCTCATTAGGTATTTTTGCTGTTTTGTAAACTCTAGGATTAGTAAAAGTATTTAAACTGTTCATATGATTACATAGCCACCCTTTAAACCTGACGGACATAATTACAACTATCATATATCCAACCTTAGATATTTATTTTTATAAATAATCCCAATAGGAGTATTTTATTTTCCAGAAACACACACTCAGAGTGCTCTTAGGATAATGAGGGATAATGAGGTTGAAGTCCTTCAGTCCAACACAGAAGAAGAAGCTGCTGGGTGACTTGCCTGTTTAAGACTCTCTTCCATGTGTAGATGTGCCCCATGGTCTGGCACCTAATCCTGATGATGCCAGTGTGGCCAATAGACATTGATGGTGGCCACACCAGCTAATTGCTATATTAGTCTTATTGCCTTATTGTAATCTCGAATAAACTGCTCAGTGTGGTTAATAAGCAACCTAGACAATGTTCAATGTGTTATAATATGTTTTACTGGGCAAGGAAGAAAAAAAAAAACAAGCAGACAGGATGGATCTGAAAAGTGCTCAAACAGCATCAGTTTAATACACAAGGAGTGAAACACATCAGGTGCACAAACAAAACCTACACAGAGGCTTAATATGACTCACTTCCTCTCTTTCCTGTGGTGGAATGGTGAAATTGTTAGATTTTGTCCTCCTCATGGTTCTGTGTTTCTGGCGCAAACAATGTATTTTTTTGGTAGTGTGTCTTCACAAACACAAATATGCAATTGGATATGTCATGGAGATTTCTGGAGGGCAAAATAAATTTCCCTTCCCCAAGACTGTAAAAAAAGATACGCTTGGATACCCATTATGCTCATGTATCAGTTTCCCTTTGGAGCTTGCACTCGCAGTGAAATTACTGTGATGATTATAATAAGCCCTAGCACAAGTGCGACAATGTTCAAAATCTTTGCAGTCCGTGACGCAGATTCTGCTGTGGTAAGGTCCCCGGTGGCAATTGCATTGTTCACCTGCAAGTGCAACACACATCCTTTCAGTCAGAGGTCTCAGATGTAACTCATCCAGTAAACAGAGCAAGAAACAGTTTATAACCAGACCTGAGTCAAATACATATTTGAAACAGTTGAATCCCTAGAAACCTATCAAATGTCAAAATGCTTGGCAGCAGATAGCTGGCAATTTTCAAAGCAAAACACAGAATTGGGTGAAAACAATAATTCAGTGTTATGAATATTGGTGAAAATAAAACCGTCTGCATTTGCACACTTCCATACAACTGAAAACAGGAATTAAATGACAACTGTCAGTCAAATGCCAGCATGCTTTCTAACACACTTGTTAAGTTATTAATTAGGTTAGTTGATGGTTGACTCACTCTGGTGGAAAAAACAATCGCAGCCACTCCAATGGGAAGACAGCAGCACAGGGTGTTGACAATTGACCAGGCCAGGTAAGATGAAGGCAAGGAGTGCGTTTGGTCCATTGTTGTTTTCTCAGCAAAGAAGCAAAGAAGGCAAAGCAAAGAAGAACTCAGAGAAGTTGTGAGGGGGTGGGTAATGAGGGGGTGTTTTTATTACAATGTGAGTGTAATGGTGGGGGGTGGGGGGTGGGGGGGGGGGGGGGGGGGGGGGGGGGTCTGTATGCAATTGAAGGGAACTTCCATAGGAAGTATACTTTGGAGAACTGATTCTGAAATGTGCTTTTGGCTATCTGTGAACTCTTGCGGTTTGTTTTTAGTATTCTAATTTGTTCTTGTTTAGTTTAGTTTATTTATTCAGCACATAAAGTGTCAGTGCTAGGAGGGGAAAGGAAGCCCAACGGGCTTGTGCATAGTTCCCCTCACATCACAAACAAGAATTAAAAAAATAAGACAGATATCCTCAATACATAAAACAAGAACAAAAAAAAAAGAAAAGAAACAGGCAAGCCAAAAGATAAAAACAGAAAAACAAACAAACAAAACAAAACTCAATACCAATACAAAGAAATAAAAACAAAATTAATGAAAAGGAAAACAAAAGCACTCTCTGGAAACATATTTAAGAAGAAAAAAAAAGATCTGTCATATAGTGGAAATGATATAGCCCTTGAGATGTTTTCTGAAAGCTGGTTGAGAAGATGTCTATCTCAGTGCCAGGCTCAACATATTCCAGTATTTTGGTCCTCTAAAGTTGATATCAAATTGGTGGCTAGATGTACAACATAAGGGTAAATGGAGATGATTACTATGTCTGGTTGGGTATGAATGGATGTCAGATGAGAAAATAAAGAAATTATGAAAGGTAACAGGGAGGTCTTGCTTACAGTTAAGGGATTTGAAAATGAATAAGCATGTTTGGAAATTATTTAGTTTGTCAATGGGTAATAGTGAATATTTCCTGAATAGTGGTGCAGATGGTGCGTGACTGTTGGATTGAGAAATAATTCTTAAGAACCTCTTCTGGATTACGAGTAATTTGTTAACGTACGATGGATATGTAGCAGCCCAAACGATATTGCAATAATTGAGATGAGGAAAAATAAAGCTATAATACAGAGTTGAATGAGCAGAAGGATGGATCAGAGAGCAGACCCTTCTCAGGATACCAAGCATCTTCATGGATCTCCTGCATACGTAGTCAATTTGATTTTTCCAGTTTAAACGTTCATCAATAATGATTCCTAAGAATTTAATGAATGGCACTTGGAGAATTTCATTACCGTTGATTAATATTTTGGATTCTTCATTAGAATAAGACTTGTTCTTGTTGCAAAAGATCATGTAGTTACATTTCTTGATATTTAGAGTGAGCTTATTTATCTGAAACCATTTAGAGACAGTAGACAATTCATCATTCGCATAATCGATCAGAGACTTGAGGTCATCATGAACAGCTATAAGATTTGTATCATCGGCAAATAGTATAGGAAGAAAATGTTTACAGGTCAAAGCCAAATCATTAATGTAAATTAAAAATAATAAAGGGCCTAAGATGGAACCTTGGGGCACCCCAACAAGAATTTTTGACTTCATAGAGGAGCAACCATTAATTGAAACATATTGATCTCTATCCTCAAGGTAGTTAGTAAGCCACTTTAGAGCAACATCCTGTACTCCGTATTTATTGAGCTTAAGAGATCAGAATTTCATGGTTGACGGTATCAAAAGCCTTGGTAAGATCCAAAAAGACACCAAGGGCAAATTTCTTTTTATCTAAGGCAAAGGAGATGTTATTAACAAGCTGCAACAGTGCTAGTTCAGTAGAATATTTTTTGCGGAAACCATATTGATGATTGTACAGGATGTTATTCTCGGCTAAGTGCTTTGAGATTCTTGTGTACACCAGTTTCTCCATAATTTTTGAAAAGCAAGGTAGAATAGATATTGGACGGTAGTTGGTGAAGTTCTTAGTGTCACTAGATTTATGAATGGGAATAACTTTGGCAATTTTGAGGTCTTGAGGGATGATACCAGATTGGAGAGATAAACTAAATATATGGGTTAAGGGATCAACAAGACAATCAATGGTTTCCTTGATGAGGCTGCTTTTGATTCCATCATGGCCTGGGGCAGAGTTTTTTAATTTCATAATGATTTCATACACCTCTTTAGCACTGGGAGGGTCAAAGCTGCAGAGAGGAGGAAATTCACCATTAATTAAACTACAGGGGGTCTCATGTGAGTCCTTGATGTTAGATGCCAGAGAAGAGCCTATGTTAACGAAAAACTCATTAAAGCCATCAGCTATCTCTCTCGGATTATTGAGAGTCCCATCCTTGCCCAGCATCTCAACAGGTGCTTTGGTTGGATTTTTTTTACGATTTAATAACTGATTGATGATGCTCCATGTTGATTTAATGTCATTAGATGCTTGGGTAAATTTCTCTGCAAAGTAGATTTTTTTAGCCTTTCTTAATGATAGGGTAAATTTATTCTTGAATTTTTTGTAGGTTTCTACATTTTGAGAGGACGGGTTAGTAAAAGTTTTCCTATATAGTTTATTTTTCTTACGGGAGCATTTCTTTAGCTCATCTGTAATCCAAGGCTTCTCTTTGGTTGAAGTTTTCCTCCTTGCTGAAGTAAGCAAAGGAAAGCATTTATCAAACACAGAATTGAAAAGCACTAAAAATGAACGATAGGCTTCATTAACATCAAGGAGTTTAAGAACCTCATCCCATGAAACAAGACTAATCAAGGACTTAAAGGAGTCCACATTTTTTTTTGTACTACTTGTACTTCTAGTATCCTATTATTTAAGTTTGTACAGTTGGAATTCAGAAAGTAATTCATTTCCAATACAAGTATATGCATATTGTATGTCCACAAGACCCTGGAATTCTCTGGAATTCAGAAAGTAATTAATTTCCAATACAAGTAAATGCATATTGTATGTCCACAAGACGCAGATTAAACTAATTAGAAGGCAATCACGAATATTTGTTCCCTGGGGCTTTAAATGCTCTGTAAGCCTAAACAATAGCTTTGAATCTCCTCAGTCAGATGCACTAAATAAAGCAGAAAAACACAATCAGTTCAGTGTATTGTAATGGCAATGACAGGAACCATGTTGTTGCATGCTTACTTGCAATGACTGTTGTTTGTGAAATTTCTAATCTTTTGCAATTCTATTATGAAACATTTCAACAAATTGCAACAATGCCTTTGTTGAATATATAAAAAGACTAAACCACATCCACGTTCATGCACACACTGCGCTGCCGATTTGGGAGAAAGTAGACATCCGCGGTTCTCCTCCAAAACATGCAATGCCATCAGCCTGCTTCTTTTCACACTGCAGACTTCAGCTAAGCTCACATAGATAGCGATAAAACATGAACCCCTAACCGATTGAACCCTCCCATACCCTGGGCAACGTAATCACCAATTGCGCGTTCGGATTTGATCTGAGACCATGCGGCTCATCCATGCCACCACAGCATGGTGCCTTAACCAAATGAGCCACACAGCTGCCAATTTAGTTTTTTAAAGTGGAATTCTTCTTCCTCTGAAATGCTACTTCTGGTTCTGTCATTTTAGTATGAAATTCCATTTGTGATTATAAAGTACATGTATAAACTACTGTCCATGGAGACGAGCAACATCTGGTTGTTTCTGTCTGGTGCAAAATCCTATTTGAAAGAATAGGATTTGGTCCAGTGGGATAGTGTAAGATTAATGCGTCATCCTCTCATTGGGTACGGTTCAGCGACATGTCATATGACACATGATACGATAGACAATGGAATGTGTCAACGTACTGACACAATCAGGTGGGCTGTCACTCTGGTAATCAAGGTGCAAACAGTGGGGTCTGTGTCGTAATCTGCTGTCAGTATACAGCAGGCCTGTACTGGCCCATTCATTAATGCAAATTTTCTCCTCTTATTTTTCCACATACAAACTTGTGAATTATCATTCATAGCCCTCTAGAAAATGTTTAATGTGATGTATTGTGTAACAGACTGATTGCAAATGACATTATACAAAACAAAGATTGTATGATTGATTGTTTAATTGTGCGCACACACACACACACACACACACACACACACACACACACACACACACACACACACACACACACACACACACACACACACACACACACACACACACACACACACACATACGCACACACACATAAATATACATACACAAACACTACCCTGTAAAGAGCATGAGCTGCAAATGTGTAACACCTGTAGGATGAGCCAGAAGATGGGGGGTGGGTGTGAAAACAAGCATAATCAGCACTGGCTTGGCCATGTAACTTGCAGCTCTTTTCAGGATGACTTGAACCACAAGGGCTGTCTGAAATGCAGGCTGTCTGTGAAGGTATTCTTTCGTCATTGATCACCCCTGGTATTTTCTCACTTTCTCACTGTGGCACAGCATGCAGGAACAACAGTGAACACTGCACAGAGACAATGAACCATAACCAACATATCAGTGTTATTACTGTCAATGTAAAAACCTGAGTGGCTAATTTGCATTTGTTTCTGAATATCCGAGAAGGTCCTCGCTGCAGCCTGCAGAATGGGGCGGGTTTGGATATGGGCAGGGTTGGATGTCATACTCTAACCATACAAGGGGCGGGGTCAGAGAGAAGATTGTCACTGCAGCCCATAGATATATATACGTAGATGCTGCATTCGCCGCTGTGGAATGTTTTAGCGATATATCTGCACGGCGGCCATGTTGAGGCGGGCAAGATCCGCTTCTAAACTTACGGGCATTTATGGAGAGATGCAGACTTCCTCTGATAAAATCTACTAGAACTCACTTAATTCTTAACCAATTTTTGTGAGGCTTGGCTTGTTATAAACGTGAGAAATTTCTACATAACACTTGATTCCTCAGAATTTATAAAACGTCCTTTTAGCTATTGTACATCAGTTGTCAAATGTTGTCAGAGCTGATTGTTATTGCTTGTAGCTGCTAAGAAAGCATTCGAGGGCGGTTTTTATAAACTTATTAGGTTGATAGCTCTGATTATTCTAACCTTATTAGGTTATAGCTGCACATCTTGGACGTTGTAGCTACTAGTTTTAATACATTGAGGTATAATACACCACTTATTAAAAACACTAATTTACATTGCCAGCTGTGGTAACAGCATCATATTCATCATGAAATTGTAGCTACACTATGCTGTGTACTGCATACAGTTCATCTTGTTCGCTGGCTTGGGATGGAGATGCAAAAGTGTCCTCTGATATTTATTTATTTATTTAAAAGGGACAGCACATAGTAATCAACATATCCGCAAAAAACATCAATGGGTCAAGTTAGCTCGAGAGCAATTTTTCATATTCATCCTTACTGCATGTGCAAAACTTTGTGAGGTACCCCGTCCCTGTATGATTGTATCCTAAATTGCATGTTATTTAATCACTTTATGATATTTCCAGTTCTTCCGGACCATGATTTATTAAAATTCAGTAGCATCTGAAAGCACCCATATAATATTCATTTTATTCTTTCTTTTATTTTTTTCCAAGCGAGATACATTTATAGGGTTTTTCCTCATTTCATTCACCACTTAATCCCAATATTCAAATACATGAATACAATGTTCCCACATACAGTGCAGTCCGTACTTGTACAGTGACATATTTTATGTTGTTTTGGCTCTGTAACGTTACTCCAAAATCCTTTCGCCAAACAGCTATGACCCAGGTTCTTCTTCTGTCTGGGTCCTAGGGAAAGCGATGTTTACAAAAAAATCGACCAACAGTGAACCAGTCTCAGACACAAATCGCTAGCAAGCTAGCTGCTATGAGATTATTCTGGCACTTGTAATTATGTTTTCTGCCACTGTCTGGTAAAACGTTAGTTATATTTAGTTATACACGTTAGTCACATCACCGGCATCACATCCATGGTACAAAGTTATAGGCCTATACATATAATTTCCCAATAACAGCACATTATCAATCTTTGTCAAAAATTGAAACGAGCAAACACCCATTAACAAGAGGTGACTTGCATTTGACTTAGCCTTTTAGGATTACTGTGTTATCATAACTGTTCCAGGCCGTCTATTTGTTTAAAAATGCTTTGAGTAGCCTAGTTTAGATAGACACTATTCGCTAAATTAATACAGTAGACAGGTAAAGGTAACATTTTAACATTAGACCCAACGTTAGGTAGCTAACAAAAAAACATTTAAAAAATCACATTAGAAACGTCTGATTGAATAATTTCTTGCTTTAATGATTACAACAGATGTTCTCATTTCATAACACTACAGCCATTTTTCTATTTCTATTTCTGGCATAAACTGGCTTAGACTAGAGGAGTTTCCAACCCTGGAGAGCCCCCAGGTGGAACTAATTTAGACCCAGGAGGCCACTGAGTTGAGTTAATTGTGTAATAACTGGCTTTATAAATTAGGAGTAACAATGAAAGCCAGCAGACTCTGTGGCTCTCCAGGACCAGGATTGAAGACCCCTGGCCTAAACATTGGTTTCAGCCCTGGAATACATACAATTACCATGACAGAAAGTCCACAGCAGTTACAAACCGTTTGCCTCGTCCTGCCAGGAAACGGGTCTACATTAGCCCTGTTTCCTCATTTTAGTATTGCATTAGCCCCTGTTTAAGGAAATACCAGATGTTCTTTCATTCATTTACGTGTGTGTGGGTATGTGGTTTTTTAAAGTTTTTTTTAAAGAATTTTACCCAACGGATATTGAGTGCAGGAACAGAGAAGTGTTCAAATATTTTGAAAAACGTTTTGGAAGGTACTTTCCTAAGCCACCAATAAGTTAACTACTGCCAGTTTTTAGTTATTTATGCTGCAGCCACAGTAAAATTGACAGGATGGCTAAGATTTTACAAGAAATTAGGAAAGTAAAATAAATTATTAGAAAATAAGAGGAACAAGAGGAATAGCCATTAAGAATTTTTTTATTTACACAGTCCATGCACATAAATGCACTGAAAAAAAAAAGTTGAATTTACTTAAAAAAGTAGTGCATCATTTTTGCATACCCTCTTTTAAGTATATTGTACATATTATTTTCAGTAAACTTTACTTAAAAATCCCTTTCTGGCAATGCTCAAATTTATGAGTTTCACTGAACTGTCTTTTTAAGTAAACTGATTTTTAAGTAAAGTTTACTGAAAATAATATGTATGATATAATTACTTAAAAGAGGGTATGCAAAAATGATGCATTACTTTTTAAAGTAAATTCAACATTTTTTTTTTTCCAGTGTGGTAAGTCAACTGTGAGCTGTTTACCTGGATATGGATGGAACAATAAAACTGTTGAAGCTGTTCCCTGCTGTTTATAAAATAAAAATGACTTAATTCATAAGGAGAAAATCCCATTTTACAAAAACAGCAGTGCAGAATATACTTTATTTCCATCTTTCTGTGACCATCTCCCTCTGCCTCCTGTTCTCCCTCATGCCCCCAATCTCTCTCCTTTTCTTTCCCCCTCTCTCTGTCCCCAAAATGATGGCATATGATTATCCAGGAGAAAGCCATCTACTACGAAAATACATTGTTAAATGTATATAGCATAGATATGTTCCCTTGACATTCATTCACCTTGTATAGTTGCAAACATCCATTTTAATTACATTTTTTCTCAATTTCAAAAAGACATGGTGAGAACAGAGAAACATCTGAAAGGGAAGAGGGTATTTAATTTATAAACTCCTTGACATGATCCCAATAATTGTAAATATGGCCTCCAGGTGGACAGAGTAAAGATCTGCAAAATATTAAATTTACTTTCATTACAATGTGATTGTTCGTCAGAACAGGGTCAATGACATGACATGCATATTTTTGTGTCCGAGTGCATTATTTCCTTTTAAAATAATTTAATCAATTCATGACATTTATCACTTTATTCTATATAACCTATTTAGTTTGAATGCATTTTCAGTACATTCAAATAATATATATTCTTTTATGTTTTGGCATCTCCAACCCCCAAAATGTCAGGTGGCGCAACCGTCTGTGCAAATGAACTGACTAAGAAAACTATTAAACTATTAACCAACAAAAAATTGTTGGTTACTAGGGTCCCTGTTGGTTAATAGGGTCTTACTAGGTGGTTGCTAGGGTCTTACTGGGTAGTTGCTAGGGTGTAGTAGTTGGTTGCTAGGGTGATACGAGGTGGTTACTAGCCGATTGCTAGGGTGTAGTAGGTGGTTGCCATGGTATTACTAGGTGGTTGCTAAGGTGTTACTAGGTGCTTGCTAGGGTCTTACCAGGCGATTGCTGGTTTTAATATGTGGTACAATGAAAGCATATCATTCTGCTAGAGTGCATAAGCCTCAGAAGTCGTGTCGTCATTTCCTCCAGATTAGTATGAGCATGTTGAACTGAAATAGGCTATATGAACTGAAAGCTGAATGGAACTGGATGAATACAAGTTCTATTAAAAACCATGAACGAGTAGAAAACGCACATGCTTTACCCATCCAATAATTCCCATTGACTTTAAAAGAGTTTTAACTGGAATATACCATTAATTGTATGAAATCTTTCATTACAGTGTATCTAATCAATCTATTGCACTGTAGCCTATTCCAGTTGCTATTTACCCAATGGGATCTCATGTGATGTATCCTGTTTTTGAACAATTTACTACTTTTACTTCAATAGAGACTGTTGACTTTTATTTTTTGTATTTGAAATAAAAGTGCAATTGTTCAGCATATTTCCTGTCATTACTATTGTTGTCAGATGGCACAACTGATAATTGTCAGGTGGTGCGACCAGGTAAAATATTCATTTAAACCAATAAATAATAGGTTAAAGTGAACAAATGGTTGATACCTATGATGTGAATAGCTATTGTATTGAATGCATTCATTTGTATATTTGTATAATAATTTTTCTGTCTTTAAATGTAAAATCAGATGCTAAATATACTAAATACCTGGCCACTAGAATGCAATAATCTTAAATTATTGTAAATACAAAACACAACCACTGTTTAGATAATAGTGAAAAAGTATCTGCGAAGCACATAGCTGGTACTGCCATGTAGCGGCTACCAAGCTGAGCTCAGACTTTCTGGTCTAGGATTGGGTAACACAGGGCTCCGGGAAGACTGAGATTCACAGATGGACAGATGGACAAAGGAGACACACAGACATAGTGGACTGCCAGATAGACCACTTGAAACACTTGAAAAAAACTTTTAGAAAATGTTTGGAAAAAAATAAATGTTTAATAAAAGTTGGGTCCTTCACTTTTAAAATGTTTTCTGAATTTCAAACACGTTCTCACATTTTAAAACAAAAACCCTTTGTTTTTTGAGATAACAATATCCAGTGCCTACACTGAAGATCAGCAGAACCAATTCCTATCTCTTTTATATGTAAAACCTGAACTGCTAAACTGATATAATCCATGCATGTTTTAGGTTTGAAGTGTGGTATGCGGCCATATAATTAATTTTATTGTGATAAGGAATATTATTTCTCCAGGGATGAAAGGCAGCTCAAATCTTTTGAGAGACACTTGGGGTTTCCTATGATGCAGCCACAACTCATCCCCAGGGTAGGGCAGAAATTTTCAAGGTACTTTAATGTGAGGTTCTTAGAGTAGCATAAAAAGATGCTTTTTCATATTATAAAAAGAAAATATATTAGCAAATAAATGCAATGGTCATTTGACCCATTTTCGTCTGTTTTGTACCGTTGTGTTTAAAGCTTTATAACTCCAGATGTCAACATTACACAAACACCTATAATGGCTTAAATTAAAGAAGACACTTGTACCATTTATTGTCATGCCTTAAATTAATTTATTTTCATAATTTCATAATTTTGAATACACCACCCCCAGTGAAAATTGAAGTTCCACCACTCTAGTTTACAGTGAACCCCTGAGAGTCACATATGTGAATAAGGTAAAACTTTTACTTTTCTGGTTTGCAAATCTCCTGTCTGCATGTGTACAAAATATGAAACGGACATGCATTACTGTCCGTTTACTGAGGCAATTTGAAACGGTGTACCTTGGTGTGCAGATAAACTCTTTTGACTCATTTGAAGTATATTTGCATCTATATCATTAGATAATTTCCAACTTTTGCAAAAGATTAAGGGATTGGTTATAGGTGTCCAAAAACCTACCCAAACCCACGAAAAACTATGCAAAGCTATCCAAAGCTACCCAAGCTATCTAAACCTATCCAAACATAATAGTGTCCATTTGAAGCACATTATCACATTGTATAAGGAGGCAATTAATGAGGGGAATGACCCATAATCCATTACTTTGTCTCAGTTTAGTTTCCAGTGCTAAAAATACCCAACACAGCCCAGTTATGGTCATAAAAGGTAATTTTTTACCAACCAGTCAGACTAACAATGTATGAGAACATACACACAATTTACAGGGTCATACAAATTACTGCAACTATCTCCTATATAAACATATGCCAGCCCATGGATTACTATAAGGGCCAACTAGCTGCCATGTCATTCCTTTATTCCTTTATTCACATTAACTAAGCTGGTGTCTCCAATATAAGAATGCCTAGGCCACACATGGAAGCTTCTACTATAGTGTAGTATAAATACCTAGTAATGTTACAGTTCAGCTCTAATAGATTGAAATTTCACCACTTTTGTCATTACTAATGGTATAAAAATCCAAGTAGCCTCAGGCAGGGTCTTTCTTCCACAGACTCCCCATACCTTATCTTTGAGCCTTATTCAGATTTAGCTTAGCTTATAGCTAATACGTAATAGATGGCTAGCTAACTAGGTATAAAATAATATAAACCTGAATAAAGCTACATGTCCTTTAATTCTGAACTTGGCGCCACTACTGTAAAACTCTGTGACATCATAAACAATATAACACAACCTAGCCACCTTTCTGTGGCTAGATTGCAATACTACTATCAATACAACACCATAAAACATACGTGTTGTATTGAAAGTACATATAAAAAATACAACACGCACATACACGTTGTACACACGGCAACACTTAGCTATGGAATCCATGCTTTCTGGTTCAGATGAAGTTATGGAGGTCAATCTCCTCATCTGAATCCAGAGGACGACTACACAATTCAGCAGCAGCACACAACTCAAGCATGGAAAATCCTTTTGTTGCTTTGAATTGTACAAAAAAGATTTCTCACCGATGGTCACTACGCAATGTGAATAACGCACTTTCATGTGCAAAATAACAGAGACACAGACGCTTATTGATAATGATGTTCTGTTAATACACTTGTGACACGCACAGCTCTGACAATCACTCACAATGACTTGTAACTGTCCAATGACTTATCTTGTATCTCTTTGGAATGTGTTCTTTTTGGATAATGAGGTTGTCAATCCATTACAATTAGTTTCATGATATTACAACTGCCAGTTTGAATTGCGTAATGTTATGCAGACGTTTTTTGTCGGTTTAAACTTACACCGTACACCACATATAGACAGAAAAGGCAGAAAATAACTACAGAATCTTAGAAAGGACATGCCTGGCTTTAATAATATATGTAACGTTATGACTTTATGAGACATTTTCATAGCAGAAGGAAATTATGTGATGATGACAGAAATTCACTCTAATAAGTGAGCAGGCAAAATAACATTTTAATTTATGTATATTCAGGATGTTGTGTTTTTTATTGTTTTTTTTATTGTGTTATTTGGTGGTGAAAAAAACATCTTCTCCATATCTGGAACAGAGTTATGGTTTGGGGCTCGTTCGATAGCTCAGACCCTTGATAACTTACAGTCATTTCGCCAGTCATGTGTTCCATACTGTACCAGTGTAATGTAATGCTGAATCCAGTCTCACCCCCCAATTCCCATAGAGATCCATTCAAATGCAGAGAGGTTATAGTATCGCTTGTAACAGTACCTGATAGAGATGTCCCGATACCACTTTTTCACTTCCAATACCGATACCGCAGCTTTGGTTATCTGCCGATACCGATATCAATCCTGTAGGATATCTAATATTTAGATATAAAGAAAGTACCCCCCACCCCCTTTCTCTCTATCTCTGTCGCTCTCTGTCTCTCTCTCACTCACTCACTCCCACAAACATCAAAGATAAGCCAGTCTTTGTCATAAATGACCCCTCTCCCCCCCCTCCCCCACACCTTAACCCAATCAGGACAGGGATGCTCTCCCTGTAAAGATATTTTATGGAGCTGCAGAAAAGGAAGTTTGTCAGTTTTGGAGTTTGTTGGGGAAGAAGTCATCCTTTTTGGTTCCTTGTGCATTTCCTTTTGTGCCTGTTCAGCTGGAGGGTAAATAATATTGGCAATTTTTGGCTTATCTCTCTCTTTAGTGGTATCTTCTAATTAATGTCTGGTTTAATGTTTTCCCTTTTGTAAATTATAAGTAGTCAGCCTACATTCCTTAGTGAATGTATGATTTCCAGTCATTATTCTAATTGACTGTTTTTCATTTAATAAAATTATTTAATCTCAAGACCTGATTTAGACTTTGTTTTGGCTTGTTGGTTGATCCACCAGGTTAGTGTTCGACTTACCTATTAACGAATTTGGCGATTTAATTGATGATTGTAATTTTTAATAATAATTAATAAATTAAATCACATAAAACTTATTTTGAATGTAGTTTAAGTGAGGGGTTCTAGCACGCAATATCTCTTGTGTTCAGTATTCAGAGTGCCGAACGTTTTAACAAGGTCATTGACTGTTGGAACCGCTGGATTCAGATAATACACATTTAACCTAGTCCTCAATTACCCGACAATCCGATACTTTGTTTTACTCTTGAACAAATAATAATAATAATAAAATATATAGAAGCACTTTGCTCATGATGGCCAATTAGCAACCTAAAAACATCTCACTCAAATGGAGAACAAACAAATACTTCCCCAGTATATAGTTCACAACAACAGTTGGTTATGAAAGACTGCAAATACAAAACTATAACTTAGTTTCATAATTTTCCCGTTTCCAAAACCCAAATCAAACAAGGAAAGGTGTACGCTGTGGATAAAATTATGTGGGCAACCTCATTCACAATTGAACCCCTCGGAGATGACATAGCACATCGAACATTATGTTTACTCCAAGATAAAAAGCTAACGTTAGTTAAAGGAGCTATATGTAACATTGACACCGAGCATTTAAAATGGGTACTGCAGTCCAAATTCACAATATTGGAGAGAGTTTTCTCCGCCCGCCCCCTCTTTCCCAGACTCGAAGCCCACGCGGGTTGCCAGGTTGAGGACACTGAACGAACACGAGCGCAAGACGAGCCGAGCGCAACATTATATTTTGAGACGAGCTTATTCTATTTTGACAATGACAAGCGAGGACGAGTCCTACACTAAGTTGATCAGCTAATGTATACGTTTGCAATTTATTTATTGTTTGCAAATTATAAACCAGCTCATGTGGATTTTTTATAACTCTGTCAATGTTAGCTAGATGCATGGCTGGCTATGTTTACGGTCACACAGATATAAGCTAACGTTAGTGGTATGTTTAGCTAGTAACTATATACAAATATATATTACATCTTTAGCTCGCTAGCTAAATGAAAATGATGTTGAACTTAGCTTAGGCATTCGTAAATCGGCTATCGGAGTGCCGGAGTACATCTGGTTGTTCGTAACGGGCAGTGGGCTGAGTCAACTCGGAGAATAGTGAATCAAATAGGCCAAAACAAATACAGACGTTCCGACTCGCAATGGAAATTTCAAAGGAGAACATACTGGCTGTAGCATTGTTGTCGGAGAAGCCAGTATTTCGACTTAGCATGTTTCCTTAATCTCTGATGACATATCATGGTAATTTCATGATTTAGTACAGTAAATGTTTTACATATAGCTCCTTTAACATCAACGTTACCCTTATTTTGGTGTTAATAGCTACCATAACTGAAAAAAGAAACTAGCTACACAATGGTAGCCAATTGACTTAAAATATATCAAAATCAAAATCTATTCTAACAATGCAAAGTTAATCGCATCCTTAGCTTTGGCTATCTGTAACGGATGTCAGCTGTTATAGCTACCGTGTACGTTAGCTCTATCTAAAAAGGGACACAATAAATTTAACTTTAAAAGAAGGAAAGAAAATCACTGTTCTCTAACAAACATGTTATTCCCACAATTTGTTAGTGGGAAGCCAAGTCCCAAGTAACGTTACCAAAACACCTGTTGCTGCTGTCTGCAACTACTGCTGCTGATAGTGGAGCTGCAGTTACATGCCGACCACCTCCAACTAAAATGTTAGTAAGCTAAAAACATGAATAATGCAATAACGTAATGGCTACTAAATAGAAAAAGTATTGGAACATTTAATAGTTTGTGAAATAATATCAAACTCTAGCTTGAGCCATTTAATTTGAAACTGTAAATTTAATCTCACCGCAAATGTAAATTGACAGAATTTTTATTTAATACAAAGGAATGTCCACTTCCGTAGCATGAAATCAATACTGTGCCGTTGTGACTAATGTTAGGCATTTTAAAGGCAAAGCAAGCGCATCTAATGTTAGCTGGCTAGTTACCACTTAGCTATTGTGCTGAAACTGGACTTATTTGGACGTTTGGTTAGCTTACTAATATAAAAGACCACATGTTAGTGTTTGCAGATCTATTTTTAAAACGTTACCGTTCGCGAACGTCAAATAAAATTAGCGTTACCAGACTCCATCTCGTAAACAAACCGATGATAATAATGTCTTCATGAATTCAGGGTTTGTTGTTTTCTTTAAATTTCGGGTGTCGTCTTGAGGTAAAGCTTACTGGTTACCGTTACCGAACTCGGCAATGCAAACAGTTAGATAATAGCCGTGTGGGTGTGGGGTTCGCTGGCTTCTGAAACTACCAGCTAGCTTCCAATATGGTGTTATGTTGTCTAACCTGTCTCTTTTCGCGGCAAAACTTAAAAGGGTCCCCGTCACGTCCTCAGAGTCACGCTCACATATGCGCAAAACACACATAGGCCTCACACCCACTTACCACCAATCAGAAATGACAGCCACAAAATCACTAAATGAGTGTATCAGATCATAACTTATAATACCTAAATAATAATAATAATAATAATAATAGCCTATGGCTAGAGAGTTCGCTGTGGCACTCAGACAAACATCTCTTGCAACTTCTCACAGGGAATAGGCTGTCCGTAACAATACTATTCCCGTGTAATTTACAGCTTCATCTAGTCCGACCCAATTCCCATAGAGATCCATTCCAATGCAGAGAGGTCATAGTATAGCTTGTAAGACTACGTGAAAATAAGATATCAAGAGTCTTTTGATGTTGTTGGGTCACAGACATCAGGAAGTCATGGCATGCAAAGGATATGCAACCAAGGGGCTGGAGCCTATCCAGCATGCATTGGGAAAGAGGCAGGAATACACTCTGGACAGGTCGCCAATCTATCGCAGGGCACACACACCATTCACACTCATACCTATTATGCTGTCCTCGCACTGCGTCCTCAGCTTGCAGGACTAGACAGCTAGCTAACAGTTGAATAAAGTTGTTGAATTTCAATAAGTCCACAAGGCGTTCTTTCTTGAATTCACTGAAGCTTCCAACAAGCATTCAATCTTTACTGTAAAACTAACACAGAAATAGACACAAAAAATAGCCTACATTAGTTTCACATACGAAATAATGTAGTACACTACGAAATCAGCATAGTTTCTAGCCCTATACAACATGCTAGTTTTAGCTAGTACACATGAAACGAAAAGCTAGCAAACGAAACACAAACGAAAGCTAGCTAGCATAACTTAGCTGCTAATCACCTTAGAATTTTACCACATGTAGAAACTAGGAAACTCGGAAATTCAACACCATTTCATCTTAACTAGACAGAGTTGAGTATACTAGCACAAACTCTATACTTACAAACTAATATTGTCCAAAGCACAAACGTAGAAGAAGGTTTTTCCAGAAGGATATTAGCTGCGTACTGTAACGTGGTCTCTTGTTGATGCAGCGTTCAGGAAGAGCACGGAAAACTAGCTATGCCGTTTAATACAAAGAGAACTGTCCACAAGGTGGCAGTATTTACTCAGCTAGTAAGAAAAGCAGGAATCTGCATTTTAAACAGTGCATTCCTTAGGGAAGGCAGAACACTCCCCGCTTGGCATAATATTATTATGTCACTACAAAATTACTTAAAACTTAAGTTACACAGTTCTTAACAACATACATTTTTCTGACTTTACTCAGAGAGGAGAACTACTATTTCAGAGATGGGCCTCAAAAACACTTTAGGAGTCCCTTCTTTCACTACTTTAATCTCCACCTTCCGGATCCTCTTGTCACGGCTTGGCAGAGCGTTGACGACCACTCCCACAGGCCATTCGTTTCTGTGGGCCTGGCTGTCCTTGAGCAAAACGACGTCGCCGGCCTTGACATTTGGCCTTTCCTCAGTCCACTTTCTGCGGCCCTGCAGCGTAGACAGGTAATCCCTTCTCCATCTCTTCCAAAAGGTGTCTGCAAGGCACTGGACATGTTTCCACTGCTTCCCGTGCAGATTCGCCATCTCAAAGTTTCCAGACGGGGCTGAGACGATGTCCATCTTCTGGGTGAGCAGCATCGCTGGCGTGAGGACTGTCGGCGTGTCGGGGTCTGAGGACACGGGCACCAGTGGTCTGGCATTGATGATTGCCATGACTTCGGCCATGAGAGTGCTCAGGACCTCGTGAGTGAGGCGGGTGTGTCCGGTCTGAAGCAGCATAGCATCCAGGATGCGTCGGGCGACGCCGATGAGCCTCTCCCATGCACCCCCCATATGAGATGCGTGTGGCGGGTTGAAAACCCATGAGCACCCCTTGCTTCGGAGGTAGGCTGTTATGGTCGAGTCTTCCGTGTTGATGCCCAGCTCCTTACAGGCTCCCACAAAGTTAGTCCCTCTGTCAGAGCGGAGAAGTCTGGCTGGACCACGGATGGCAAAAAATCTTCTGAGCGCGTTGACAAAGCTGTCGGTTGTCATGGATTCAATGAGCTCAAGGTGGACAGCTCTGGTTGACATGCAGGTAAAAATCACCGCCCAGCGCTTACTGTCTGCACTTCCTCCTCTTGTCCTCCGTGTCATGATGGCCCACGGTCCGAAAACATCGAGGCCCACGTTAGTGAATGGAGGCTCGGGTGTGAGTCTGTCGGCAGGCAGGTCTGCCATCTTCTGGTCCTGCAGCCGCCCGCGCAGCTTGCGGCAGGTCACACAGCTGTAGATGACAGATGACACCAGGCGCTTACCGCCAATGATCCAGTAGCCTGCTGCTCTGACTGCTCCCTCTGTTATGTGGCGCCCCTGATGCACCGCCTGCTCGTGATAGAATCTCACCAGGAGTGTGGCGATGTGCTCGGTGCGTGGGATAATCAGTGGGTGTTTCTCTTCTCTTGACAGGTCAGGAGCGGCTGAGATACGACCTCCGACCCGCAGCAGGCCGTCTTCGTCCGTCACTGGATTTAGCTTTTTGAGTGGGCTTTGCTTGGGAAGTGTCCTACCCTCTTCCAGGTGTTTCAGTTCGTCTGCAAAGGCCTCATGCTGAACGGTGTGAATAACCACACACTTCGCCTGTGACAGTTCACTTGTGGTGAGCGTGTTTTTGATGCAGCTCCAGCCTTTGCTTTCTGCGCTGGCTGGATTTCCCTTGAAAGATGCAGCAACATGGATGAGTCTGGCTGTAGCGTTGCAGAGGTTTCTCCAGCCTGAGAATCTTTCGAACCGCTGTGAGCCCAGCCGAGTGTCCGAGGCCCTGGTGGCCAGAGTGGTGACCTCAGGTCTGATCTCAGCGTCTGCGTCGGGCTCCACAAGGGTGAAAACGTGGGGCTCCCGGGTTTCCTCTGTGTGGTTGTGCGTCAGGAAACCGGGACCGGAGTGCCAGCTGCTTTGCTGTAGCTGAGCTGCAGGCAGGTACCTTGTGGCATGGTCCGCAGGATTCTGGTCCGTGGGGACGTATGACCACTGGTCTGGGTGAGTGGATCGTCTGATGCGGGTCACCCTGTTGGACACGTACACATAGAACCTCTTGGATGAGTTATGGATGTAGCCCAATACGATTCTGCTGTCGGTATAGAAACTGACGGCGTCCACATGAATGTCCATCTCGTCTCTGATCAGCTCATACATTTGAACAGCGAGCACGGCTGCACAAAGTTCGAGGCGGGGGATGGTGTGATCAGGCCGGGGGGCCAGCTTGGACTTCCCCATGATGAATCCTGTGTGCGCTTTGCCCTCAGCATTGATTGTTCTCAGGTAGGCTACAGCCCCTATCGCCACTGTCGACGCGTCGGAGAAAATGCAGAGTTCTCTTCTCTGTGTTGAAGACAGCAGGACAGGTGTGTAGCACCGCTTTATGTGTAGGTCTTCCAGAGCTTTGAGTGAGTACTTCCACAGGTTCCACTCTGCTTCTTTGCCGGGGTCAAGAGGAGTGTCCCACCCCTGTTCTGATGACAGTTCTCGCACTAGTGCTTTTCCCTGCATAATTACGGGAGCAACGAACCCCAGGGGATCGTACAGACTGTTTACGGTGGAGAGGATACCTCTCCGCGTGTATGGCTTCTCCTCTCGGGACGCCAGGAATGTGAAGCTGTCTGTTTCCAGGTTCCAGGAGAGGCCAAGGCTTCGCTGGAGGGGGAGAGGATCTACGCCGAGCTCTATGTCTTTCAGGTCTTTGGCGCGGTCTTCCTCAGGTAGGGCTTCCATCACCTGTTCACTGTTTGATGCCACCTTATGCAGCCTCAGGTTTGACTCTGCCATCATCTGTCTGGTTCGTGTGAGGAGGTCTATTGCCTGTTCTGGAGAGGCAACAGAGATCAGCCCATCATCCACGTAGAACTGTCGCTCCACGAACTCTTTTGCGTCAGAGCCGTACTCTGATTCACCTTTCTCAGCGGCGCGTCTCATGCAGTAGATGGCAATGGCGGGTGATGGGGTGTTTCCAAATACATGGACTTTCATCCTATACTCCACCACTTTTTTGTCAAGGTCGTTGTCCTCATACCAGAGGTAGCGGAGGTAGTCTCTATGATCACTTCTGACCACAAAGCAGTAAAACATTTGCTGTACGTCTGTTGTAACAGCGACAGGCTCTTTGCGGAACCGTAGAAGCACTCCCAACAGCGTGTTGTTTAAGTCTGGGCCGCTGAGGAGAACGTTGTTCAGAGAGATGCCTTCACATTCAGCGCTCGAGTCGAACACTACTCTTATTTGACCCGGTTTCTTCGGGTGGTAAACACCAAACGTGGGGAGGTACCAGTGTTCTTTACCTGCCTCCAGCGGCGGCGCACGCTCAGCTTGGTCGTTATCCAGCATTCTCTGCATGAACTCTGTGTAGTGGCTTTTCATTTCTGGTTTTCTCTCCAGTGTTCTCCTGAGTGAGCTAAGACGTTTGACTGCTTGTTCCCGGTTGCTTGGGAGGGGTCGTCGTGGCGACCGGAACGGCAAGGGAGCTACCCAGCTGTGTTCGTCGTCCTGGTAGACCTCTCTGTCCATGATGGTCAGGAATGCTTTGTCATCCACCGACAGTGCTTGTTTGTTGTCGTCTCTGGAACTCTCGAACACTGAGAGGCCGAGATGGTCTGTGTTCGTTTCCCAGCCTGTGTCTTCCTCACGGATGACTGTGAAGGCACTGGGTGGCTGTGGAGTACTACTGTAGCCCTCCTTCACCTGAATGTTATTTGGACAGGGACGGAGAAAGGATGTTCGGCCATTTTGTAGCACATTGGTTTTGTATATGTTGACTGTGGCTGGTTTGTGGGCTGCTCCCAAGCAGGTGTCACCTACGATGACCCAGCCCAGGTCAAGCCGTTGTGCATAAGGGGCGCTGTGTGGCCCGTTGATTTGCTCGCGCACCTTGTGTATTCTGAGAATGTCTCTTCCCAGGAGCACGAGGATGGGTGCGTCCGGGTCCACGGCTGGAATCCTGTTGGCCACTGGTTGTAGGTGGGGGTGATGTTTTGCAACGTCAGGAGATGGGATTTCGGATCTGTCATCCGGTACCATGTCGCACTCAATTAGCGTGGGGAGAGGGAGTTGTAGTTTCCCATCCATAGACTCAAGCATGAAGTCGTTGACTCGCCTGCCGGAGGTCTCCGTTGTCCCTGCGCAGGTCTTCAGTGTGTATGGGGCTGGACTGGCTTTGAGGCCGAAGAGATTGAAGAACTCTGTCTTTGCGAGTGACTTATTACTCTGTTCATCCAGCACCGCGTACATCTTGATGGCTTTGTCCCTTCTCCCTGCAGGATAGGCTTTAATCAGGCAGATCTTGGCACATGAGCGTGGGCTGTCCGCATTGTCGCAAATCTCTGTGCACTTGGAAGTGACTGTGGGCGTGTCTTCATCCGGCTCCCCGCTTTCCTCCTTCTCTATGACGGCTCCGTCGTTGAATACAGGAGGGCCTGGATGTAGAGCCGTGATGTGTCTCTCGCTGTTGCACTCAGTACATTTGATTGGCGCTCTGCAGTCTTTTGCAATGTGTTGAGTTGACCCACAGCACTTGAAGCAGATGCGGTTGTCTTTGAGGTAGGTCCTACGTTCTTCTATAGGCTTGGATCTGAAAGCCCTACACTTTTTCAGTGGGTGCGGCATCCTATGTATTGGACACTCGCGGTCTGGCTCGACTGCTCTCTTCTCCGCGGAGCTGGTGTCACCGTCGTTGAATTTGTGTGTGACCTCTGTCTTGTGCACACTTACTGGGGCTTTGTGGCCGTGTCTCACAGCCTTCTCGGCTTCCGGTGGCGCGTGGCTGTTGGAGGTGGCGAAGGCAAAGCTTGGGTCGTTCCTCACTTTAGCCTGTTTCTGGACGAACTGCGAAAAGAGGGAAAAAGGAGGGAAGGCTACTCCATGTTCCTCTTTGAACCTGGATCCCACTGTTATCCATCTCTCTTGTAGGCTGTAGGGTAGCTTCTCTGCAATAGGGTTCACCCCGCGAGAAGTATCCAGAAGGGCGAGGCCCTGTAGATATCCTTCTTCTTTAGCACACTCCAGTTCAAGGAGGATGTCACCGAGCTCTCTGAGTTTAGCATTGTCTTTGTTGGTTAACTTTGGAAAATCTTCTATCTTTTTAAGCAGTGCATGTTCTACAGCTTCTGGTGTCCCATAACATTCCTCCACACGTTGCCACACCATGCGGAGTCCTGCACCGGGATTGAGGACGTACACAGAACGGATTCTGCGCGCCTGTTCTGACGAGTCTGCGCCAAGCCACTTCACCAGCAGATCTAGTTCTTCCCTGGGTGCCAGACTCAGGTCCTGGATGACACCCAGGAAGGAGGCTTTCCATGACCAGAAGTTTTCGGGTCGGTCGTCAAATTGTAGGAGGCCTGAGGTCACCAGTTCTCGACGCATGAGGTACTTGGCGAGATCTTGTGCTGGCTCTGGCTCAGGGGAGGACTTCCTGTGTGGACTGGGAGACGGCTGAGGCGGCTGCTGAAGAGGCTTAAGTGGAGATGGTACTTCCTGTTTAATTCTGGTGACTCTCGGCAGCGGGTTATGATGAGCGCCTGGTTGAGCGTGTCGGTGTGTAGGTAGTCTGTAGGAGTCCAGCGGTGCATGTGTCTGTGATGGTGGTGGTTCTCTGTGGAACATCGCTGAGTGCTGTTGGACGTAGTTGCCCGCACGTTCAAAGGCACTGAAAGGCTTTCCCGGGACATATGGTTCGTGACGCTTCTCCCCACTTTCAATCTCCTCTTCTTCGTAGGCTGTAGCTTCTGCCTCGGCGGCGGCAGCCGTCTTTTGGCTCGAGAGAACATGGAGGTTGGCCTCAGCTTTCTGGAGATGGAGATTGAGTTCAGCTTTCTCTCTCATCACGGTAGCCTCTCTTTCAGCGAAAGCAAGTTTAGCTTGGGCTGCTTTTAACTTAGCACGTGCTTTGATAGCGGCTGACGATGTTGTAGATCCGCCGGACCTCTTGGATATCTGTGACCGTGAGTCAGTTGTTCGAAATGACGCTTCTCTCTTGACTGCCTCATGGCCGTCTTCGAGAAGCTCTTCGTCAGCTACGCTCTGCGTCTGTTCGGCGGCATCCGCCTCTGGTCTGCCCGTGTGTAGCATGATGCTCTCCTTGGGTTGTCTTCTTCAGCTTGAACTAGCTGCGCTGTAGTTTTTTTACTATGCTGTCCTCGCACTGCGTCCTCAGCTTGCAGGACTAGACAGCTAGCTAACAGTTGAATAAAGTTGTTGAATTTCAATAAGTCCACAAGGCGTTCTTTCTTGAATTCACTGAAGCTTCCAACAAGCATTCAATCTTTACTGTAAAACTAACACAGAAATAGACACAAAAAATAGCCTACATTAGTTTCACATACGAAATAATGTAGTACACTACGAAATCAGCATAGTTTCTAGCCCTATACAACATGCTAGTTTTAGCTAGTACACATGAAACGAAAAGCTAGCAAACGAAACACAAACGAAAGCTAGCTAGCATAACTTAGCTGCTAATCACCTTAGAATTTTACCACATGTAGAAACTAGGAAACTCGGAAATTCAACACCATTTCATCTTAACTAGACAGAGTTGAGTATACTAGCACAAACTCTATACTTACAAACTAATATTGTCCAAAGCACAAACGTAGAAGAAGGTTTTTCCAGAAGGATATTAGCTGCGTACTGTAACGTGGTCTCTTGTTGATGCAGCGTTCAGGAAGAGCACGGAAAACTAGCTATGCCGTTTAATACAAAGAGAACTGTCCACAAGGTGGCAGTATTTACTCAGCTAGTAAGAAAAGCAGGAATCTGCATTTTAAACAGTGCATTCCTTAGGGAAGGCAGAACACCTATGGTCTTTAGAGTCTCCAATTAGCCTAACCTGCATGTCTTTGGACTGTGGTAGGAAACCCACGCAGTCATGGGGAGAACATGCAAAGTCCACACAGAAAGGCTTTCGGCTGGGTTTCGAACTCAGTACCTTCTTGCTGTGAGGAGACAGTGCTAACCACTGCACCACCGTGCCGCCATTGACTTTAAGTTTATGTTAATTTGTCCAATTACTTTTGGTGCCCTAACATGAGGGTGGGGGGGGGGGGGGGGGGCTATGTGTAAAAATGGCTACAATTGCTACACGGTTCACCCGATATGGATGTAAAAACCCTCAAATTAAAGCTGAAAGTCTGCATTTAACCTCATAGTCACTGTTCCATTTCAAATTCAATTTGCTGGAGTACAGAGTCAAAACAACAAAAAATGTCACTGTCCTAACACTTTTGGAGTGCACTGGATGTGACAGCCTTTACAACAGATCCGTCAAAGTATGTTATCCTGGCCACTGTGGCACATAGACTGGTGGAAGTCAACAAATCATTCTGTGCTTTTATTACACTTCTTGGAGTGACCTTTGTGACCTTGACCTTGCTGTTTCCCTTTGTTCCATGTTTGGCGGCCTGGAGGTCCAGTCAGGGCTCTGATGGTTTTTCATAAGGGGAGGGCCAAGGGGAGGGGGAGCTGCTAAAGCTGCTGGTTGTCTCAGAAAGCCCTGAAAGCTTTTTTGGTTATCACTACAATTTTATGTGCCCACGTTTATATCATTGCACTGCATGCAATACAGCCTCATAGACATCTGTGACCATTGTGCACTAAATGGGAGAGACTCTTGGTTCAGATAATTATATGATGTTTAATTGTAGGATAATTATAGGAGGACAAGGGATGTAACTGGCCAAATGTGGCAATGGATGGCTTGGTTTGGCATATTCGTGTGCTGGTTTGACATTGTGCACTAAAGCCTAGATAAGTCAGTGTTCTCGAACTCCATTGCTTTACCAGTAGTGATTGTTACATCATCATTACAATGTTCAGTGAAGAACATTAAAAGCCCACTCAGTAATTTTGTTTGCTAATTGATGAAAATTATGTGGATGGCAACTCAGTACATTGGAGGATCATGTATGGAGTGAAATCGCTGCCAAAAATACGTTTGTACAAAAGAAAGATTCGTCAAAGTAAATAACCGTAATTTGGAAAAGTGTGAATGCATAAAATCTGTAAATGAAAACTTACAAGGTGTGAATGTATTCAATATGATTATATTTGTTGTATTCAATATGATTATATTTTTTGCGCTCAAAACTGTCATATCATATCATATCATATTTTTTGTAATCATATTTTTTGGATCCGTACGTAGAACCATGCCTAGTCAGTTGATTATCAAAACAGCGAGCAATACCTTTACCCTATTGGCTGATGGAGCTCGCAATGTAAAACAGTAGGGCTTGCGGAAAACAGCATGGCGCAGCGGTCTGGTGGTAGTGACCAGTCCAGAACTTAGGTAGCCTAAGTTTTAATATTTAATGGTTTTCTACCTTTACCTGATTTTATTTTGTGCAGATCTGATGGCAAATTATAGCTACATCGTTAGCTAGCAAGACAGTTAGCCAGCAATGACTTCATAGCAATGACTTAATTTTAGTTAGCTCACTCGTAAGCAATCTTACAGGCAGTTGGCGTAAAAGTAGCAAAGTTACAGACAATAAACCTGTGTTTAAACTTTTTCACATGCTGACATTGAGTTGGCTACACAGAGTCTAATTAATTAAATTACGCTGTCATTAAATCAGACAACGCAGGGTGAGGTCCAGGCTCCTCAGGTGAAGTTAGGCAAAGGCCAGCCAGTGGACCACTCTCCGTTCAACAGGAGACGGCTAGGTAAAGGAATATCAATGTTTTTAGCTCACATCTGTCTTCTGACTATATGGTGATGCTTTAACTAACATGTTCATCTCATCCATAGGTCCTTCCCCTCACTTTTCAGATGGGAGTCTGGGTTTCCTGGTTTCCTGTTACAAGCCCCAAAACAGAGTGGTGGCAGAGAGAACTTTCACAGTACATTTTTACTTAATTGCTCAAAAATCCCAAAGGGTCAGATGAGCTGATGCTCAGCAAGCAGGCATAGGCGCCGATATTTTGGGTGCTCAGGAGCATTTTGGCCATTACCATTTTGCGTAATTTAGCCTTCCGTAACTACATATTTCATGTCTTAAATACAGCGTCCAATAAAACAGTAGGCTACGTGTAATTTTCTGTAGTAATAGCGTATAACATTTGCTTTGGAAAAAGACAGCAAATGCACATAAATAGATTGAAATTACATTATTTCTCAGTCGTAGCTTACAACAGTGAGGAAAAAAAAGGTTTTGAACAAAAGGCAACTTGTGTGTTTATGTTTGAGCTGTTGTAGACCTAGTTGAAAACATGTGCTGCGATTGTAGAGTCAACTATCTTTTAGTTATTTACCGGATGCATTCAGCTGTAGGCCTATAAAACAAGACATATTGCATAGGCTGTATACAGCGAAATTTGTTTTGAAAGGACTATATAAAGGGTTAACGATAAGCATTGAAGGTTGTGTTTCCTATACAATAACACAAACTGCATGGGAAACGAAAATGAGAGAAATAGGCTACAATGTTTTAAAAAAAAATGTTTTTGCCTGTGGCTGTTTTTTTTTCAGGCACACCCTGGTAAAATATAAACCCGGCGCCTATACTTCACTCGATAATACGATACACGCAATATCGGCGCGTAGCCTATGCCTGCTTGCTGAGCATCAGCTTGTCTGACCCTTTGAGGTTTTGTCCACCTTCTTGTGGAGCAATTAAGTAAAAATATATTGTGAAAGTTCTCTCTGCCACCACTCGGGCTTGTAACGGGAAACCTTTGTTTCCCCCGCCCAGACTCCCGTTTGACGGGAAGCGACGGGAAGGACCTACGGATGAGATGAACATGTTAGTTAAAGCACCTCCATATAGTCAGACGACAGATGTGCTCTAAAACCATTGATATTCCTTTATCTAGTGTTACATCCCCAATGCTGCCTCGTGAGTGTGTCCCTTTAAATCCTTTGTGCGCTAATGAGTTATCACCTGACTCATGATTGGAAACTGCAGACACCTGTTGGATTTTCCAAGTGCATATATATTGTTCTCTACTCGAGGTTGGTTTTTGATTTCCCCTTTGTTGGTTTGTTTTCCATTTGGTTAAGATTTATTTTTTAATTTTTTTAAACAGTATTGTGGCACTAATTTCAAGTTGCAGCGCTTAATATATTTTGTAGTTGTAGCTGTGCTGTAGGAGAGCACATTTTGCTCTCTGTATTTCTATGTGATTCCCTGGTTTAAAAGCAGGTTTTAACTTTGCTTTGTGCAAGTATATTCATGGTTTGTGTTGCGGTCCCTTCAAGCCGGGGTTGTAACACCAGCCATCTCCTGTTGAAATGAGTCTGGCCTTTGCCTAACTTCACCTGAGGAGCCTAGGCCTCACCCTGCGTTGTCTGATTTAACGACTGCGTAATTGAATTAGACTGTGTAGCCGACTCAATGTCAGCATGTCCCTGTTAAAAAGTTTAAACACAGGTTTATTGTCTGTAACCTTGCTTCAGAGTGCCAACTGCCTGTAAGATTGCTTCAGAGTGAGCTAACTAAACTTAAGTCATTGCTATGAACGTTAGCTGGCTAACTGCCTTGCTAGCTAGCGAGGTATAATTTGCCGTCAGATCTGCACAAAATAAAACAGGGTAAAGGTAGGACACCATTAAATATAAAGATTTAGGCTACCTAAGTTCTGGACTGGTCACTACCACCAAACTGCGCCATGCTGGTTTCCGAAAGCCCTACTGTTTTACATTGCGAGCTCCATCAGCCAATAGGGTAAAGGTATTGCTCGCTGTTTCGATAATCGACTGACTAGGCATGGTTCTATGTATGGATCCAAAAAATACGATTGCAGTCCGCATGAAAAGACTGCCAAAATTCTGTACATAAACCCGAATGCAGAGACTTGTAAAATAAGAGTCGTATGTGCATACAGACAGTTTTGAGTACAAAAAATGTAATTGTATTGAATACAACTCGTCTTATTTATTCACACCTTGTAAGTTTTCATTTACAGATTTTTTTTATGCATTCACACTTTTCCAATTTATGGTTACGAACCACAGTTTACATTACAAATCTGTAATTTACTTTTACAAATCTTTCTTTTGTACATATGTATTTTTGGCAGGGATTTCACTCCATAATCATGGTTCTCGTAATGAAATTTTTTTTTTTTTTTTTTACTGTAACCAGTAATACGACAAAATAATTTCCAATGCATGGTTTATTTGGCAAAATGTTAGTTGATACATTATCTGACAAGTGAGGCTTATTCAGGCCTAGCTATGCACATTCACACAGACAGTAACACATTGCACTGAAAAGAACACTTGGTGCCTTCTTTAGCTGTAATTTGTAAAGAAAGAAATGACATGAAAACTGCTTTTATCCACAACTTTCATTTTAACATAGTATTCATTTATGAAGCTGGTTATATACTAAAACAATTCAGACAAAGGACCTTGATCAAGGGTACTACCTGGGAATTTAACCTGCAATCTGTGAGTTTTCAAGTCCATGACTGTCCATACACTGCCACCTGTTCTGTACTCAAGCACTCATTACAGAGATATGAGAGATGTGGATTTAATTAGTGATTCAATGGCGAGGTAAAGGGTTCCTAATTGTAACTTTACCAGTACAGCAGTACTAACGGCCTACATTTTTCAGTAAACACCATGTAAACTTTAATAATAACAGGATCTGGACCTTGGTTCAATGTCTCACCTGAAGGACGGCACTGACCAATACACACAAACTAAGGCACTGGGTTTCCTCTCGCTCCTGAGGAAAACTTACTCTTTAGTGGCTGGGTGTAAAACTTTCCACCAGGTTTATGAATACATGCCCTGGTCTCGCAATATTTTCTGCTTTTTGTTATTCTGCCTAAACAGGCAAATTATAATTTCAACTCATCACTGCCACTGCCATTGTCTCAGGAATCAGAGTAGCTTGCACTAAAAGAGCAATTTATTTTCATGTACCCTTCACATTGAGCAGTATTGTGTTTTTGGTTCAGCATCAGCACACATAATTAGTTCCGCAAATGAAACAATAGCATTACATTCTATTCCCTTAAATTAAATTTCCCTTCATTGGTGCACTTCCCTTCAGCACTTCCCTGCTCTGTTGCCCTGTGTGCAATGCTAAGTGCATTAAGTGCATGTGTGGGTGCTCACGTGAAAAACATGTGTGCCACTCAAGCATTTATCCAATGTAGTTTAGCTCAGACTGTCTGTTGCAGTTCATTCATTTTCTGCCCAATTTCACTTATTCTTGCCAGTCACCTTGGTTAAATGAAGTAATTAAAACCATGCATGCCTCAGCTACCTCAGTGGAGTTACTGGTTTTTGCATGTTAACTGATAATCCAAGGAAGTATTAAAAACACAATAGTTGCACAATTCTTGGCATCACACACTGCTTCTGCACCACACACGTAATGAACATGTTTTTTCTCTTATAGCCTTGCAAATATGTACAGTATTCTTTTCTTAAATCAAGTTGAGTGTCTGGTGTTCCATAGTAAAACTTTGTTGAAGATTTGATTTGTGCTTACATAATTTTTAATTGGTTGAGTCCGATACACTCAGAGGTGGTTGCAGTGTTTCTGTTATGCCAGCATTTTGCGGTTATCCTCACAATATGCCAGAACGTTTTACCACAACATAGCACTTCTTATCATTGTGGTGATGTAAAGTGGTCCGAGGATTTCTTTTAACAAATATACGTGCTTCAAAGTTCCCATCCCCAGGAAGGTGACAGAATCATTACTGTAGTTATCAGAATTTTGTTTGTGATTCAGACCTGAAGCTTAAAGTAACCCCTCCCTCTCGAGATTCTGGGAGCCCTTTAGTACCCCTAACAATGTTGATTGCACACCTCACACATTATTACTAATCCTCCAAACTGAGGTCAAAATGAGTTCTCTGGTTTCTGAATACACCCCATGGATAATGATTGTCATGCTCCTTTCAAGCAAGAGAGGAAATGCTTAATTCAAAAAACTTATGCCATTTTGACAAAACACCTTTTACACCTGTGTGTGTGTGTGTGTGTGTGTGTGTGTGTATATGTGTGCGCGCACACGTGTATGTGTGTATTTCTAACCTCTCCTTATTTCAAACATTTTATATGATTTTAAGGTTTGTGTAAATCTGCAGTGCAAGAGCTATAGGCCTAATTACACATTTGTTCTGCTAGTACTATGTTAATTGTTTATTGTTGAGAAATAGCACAAAACCTATATATGATACAAGTAGTGCACATGCTTTCAATGGTTTTGTATTCCCCAAGGGGTGTATTTGAAAAACTGGCAAAAAAACTAAACAAAATATTTAAACGGTTTCTTTGTTTGCAGTGTATTGTTGTGTTGTATTAGATGATGCCATTAGTGATCAGTGATTCCACACACTCTAATCAGGTAACACATATAAATAAAAAAACACACATCCTGCAACACAGATGCTAAAACACACAAACATGCTACATGCACACAGTTATATTCTATTAAAAAATTCTGATAGAATGTAAGGGAAATGACAAGCTCACCATTAATATTTATTCATACACAAGAGAGTTGAAGAACAACTCACAGACTGCTCACACAAGGACATGGCTCAGAGAGACAAAACAAAAGCCTGCTGTAAAACAAAGCTCAGGGCCTAACATAAGAAACAAGGCCTGAGGGATATTGTTCTACATAGCAACTTGCACACTATCAAAAAGCAAACGAAAAACAACCATCAACAACAAATCAACAATCCTAAATGGCGAATAACAGCTGCTGAAGGCAGCAGCTCAACAGCTCTTAAATGGCAGTTACCTTTGCTTCCTGAGAGATGAATAAGCAGCTTCTGCATTAACATAGTCATACCACTTGAGGCAGTAAAGTCACTTAACTGTGCCTATTAGGCTTTTCTTTTACTAAAAAGTGAAAGGAAATGTTTCTTCCCATAATGAGCATTAATGGTGAGTCTGTGGGCTCTGCAGCTGCCGTCAGTCTGAGCGGGAGTACACAGCATGCTCATCTATCCAGGCTCTACACTTGGCTGAACTGAACTGATTAAGCTAGTGATCATTCTGCTGGATTTCAGTCTTTGAAGATGTTTTTTTTCTTTATTTCCTACAATTATCTTTAAAGAACCCGGAAGCCACGATGTCCGATATTATTTCTCGATGACACAGATGTCTCTCTAGAGCGCAAAAAAAAAGCCTACGGGAAATAATCACGAGTAGAAACTGGCCCTGCGGCCTCACCTGTTGCTTCTCAATGGGCACCATGGACAGCCGTTGTATGCTGTTTTCCAGATAAATTACAACCCAATGTCTATCAGGTAATATGAATTTATGTAACTGAAACCAAAAATGAACTTTTCTGAAAAAGAAAAAGAAAACCAGTGAACACCCTAAAATGAACGAAAGGGTATAAATACTCTTGAACATCTGAGAGTGGAACATTAACCAACACTCAAAAAAAAAAAAGCATAACTGACAAAAAGGCCCTCAGTTCATTGCCAATCAGACCTTTCATCTCCACGTGGGGCTCAAAAGACTGAGTGCCTCAGGACTGCAAGGGACAAATTAAACAGAAATATCAACCTCGCAGAGTGTCATTTGCCCCCTGTTAAGAACAAGCGGTTCAGTCTCATTTCAGTCTCTCTGCCTGTAGTGTCAGATGAGCCTACAACTTTTGACAAGTGTCTAGGTTACACTCACTGAAGAGAAAGAGAGAAGAAAACAAGAAAACAGACAGTCTAGCCAAATACTGGGTCTCTGCTCTCTCTTGAGCTTGAATTGTCTCTCCAAAAAGTTGGTTGGACTACTTACATGGAGATATGGGAGCGACTGCATAGGCCAGAAAAGCCACATTGCCCTGCTTTTGTATATGCCCTTTGAGGACAACATTATTCCTTAAATATTTGCTGAGAACTATCAGTGGAAGTGCCATTTTAATGAATTGTGGAACTGGTACAAAGCCCAGAGCCAGATTTCTTTGGCTTTCAGAAAATGGACCAATATGTGCTATAAACATGTGCTGTTAAAGGTTTCACCTCACTTTAAAGAGCAATGCTCAGCATACCCCTAATATTTTAGTCCACAACAAAGGAAATATATAGAACCATACATCAAACAATAGTGCCACCCTCGTATAAGATCCCTTTTCCTCCATTTTTGTCATAAATGTGGTGATTTTTAACTTCAGAAATAATGTAAAAACAATAGATTTTTATACCATATTCTCCTATTCAAAAGACACCTCAATTAATTTAAACAATAAGAAGTGGAGGAGTTGACATCAGCACTCCAATTGGTCACACCATTTATTCAGAGAGTAAGACAGATCTTCACAGCAGATCTACAACAGGCAGTATTAAACATGTTTGTGTGGGAAAAGTACAGGTATAATTGGCACTCTTTTGCTGTCATGTGGGCTTTTGAATGTTAATGTGTTTTAAATGTGGCATGTATTCTATTATGCCATTATGCAAATCTGGTCTTTGGGACCCCGGTGTGCCTGCTGTTACTTGACCCTGTTAAGATTTTTATTGCCTGGAAAGACCAAGGTGTTAATTGGACACTTACTCTAAATAGATATCTGATGATTACCTACTCGTTGTGGTGCCATGAAATATGTCACCAGAGATGTCTTGTTTCAAGAAAGTTCAAATTAAGTTTAAATTTGGGAACGTGGAGTCTGGCTCACAAAAATAAATGTGATTAATTCTCAAAAAAAAAAGTAAGCTGGTGGGAATTGCTTTGTACTGCATGCTGCCAGACACTATGGCGTCCCACTTCATTAATGTGACTGGGTCTGGTCACTGAAGTTCACTTTGAGGAAGATTTGGTTGTCTTATAATAAAAACAAAACATATATTGCTTTTTCATTGAGACTGGGCAGAAAAAGACTCATATCCCCTACAGGGGACAAACATTTATTGCTGGGTCCAGGGCCATCTGGGAGATATGTGAGGCCCTGTGCGAAGTTGGCAGTGTGAGGCCTTTATCATGACAAAATCTGCATTTTAAGATTGTTTAAATGACTAAATCTGCACATTGCAGATCTTAGCCATGAATATTCTCTGAGTGTGAGTGCAGAGAATGATGAGTACATGTTTCCACAATTTTAAATAATATGATAAAATGTACACAGTTTTGACCTCCGACTTATATTATTTAAAAAAAATGTTTGATTGAATAACAGGTATAAACAGAGTAAGCAGCAATTCGCAGTTTGGTCTAATAAGGATGACGGTGAAAATGTTAAATGCATTTTCTTCTAAGTCATTTGACATACAGAAACCATTTTGTAAATGACGTCAATATGTAATCAGTGTGTTTTTGCAGTATGTTGAGACTGTGCAAGCCTAGTAGTACTTCTTGAGAATTCCTTATTAACAAAAATATTTTACAATTACATTTTTGGCATTTAGCTGATGCTCTTATCCAGTGCGACTTACAATTATTGAACAAAGAAAAGGCCTACATTCGTAAATCACCAACATTCCTAGTAGCAATTAATGACAGCGTAATGGTTGGGCCATAACACACCCACAATAGGTAATCATTTGTCACAGGAATTAACATGAAACTTATACCTTTCATATAGACAATGCATATAATATAAATAACTTCCTATTGGGCTGAAATAGCAAAGTTTCATATCGAGCTGAAGCAATTTAGTGGACAGTTTAAATAGTTTTATCAAATTATTACGTCATAACCATAAACAAACAACTAAAAAAAAAAAGAACACACATTAAACAGCTCTTAATGGAAAACAAAGGAATACATATATATCTCTGTGGCAAAATTGACAGAACACATTTTTAAAACATTTATAACCTTTAACAAAAGACACCAATTAAAAAATGACACCCAAGACAAGACTGATTCCCTACAGCATCCTAAAACAAATGGGTCTGGTCCTGCCACAATCACTCAGCCAAACTGTTATCATACAACACCTATTTGCAATATCTAATTTGCCTGAGAGCAATTTTTACGAGCAATTTTTTCCTGTCAATGTGAAAAAAGATAATGAACCGAGTATTATCACCTGTATTCCAGGTTTCATTTCATCTGCAAAAAACAAATTAAAAAAAGCGTGAAGTTTGCTTTACTTTACTAACCTGCTGACAATGTACCAGAGAATATAATTGTAGCTTCAAATCACGAAACAATGAATTATAATAATTTATTTCACTTTCAGAACAGTGATAATAAGTCTTATTTTTCCAGTTACAGGGTGAATCATCAGTCACAATGTATTTTGAGGTAGGACCCAAGTGCAGAGAATCCCAGGAGGCCAGGTAAGTATGGCAACTGGAACTAGAGCACTTAAGCACAGGGTACAAGGTGGCTGGAGAACAAGTAAACACGTGCTAAGACCAAGCAAAGAACTCAGGGACACAGGGAACTAAATACACTGTGACACAGGTGAATGAAATTAACTAATGCCCAAACACGTGCAAACAGACAGAAACCAATTATACAATTAATGACAGCAGGGACCAGAATAAAAACTATTCTAACAGCGGTTGCCCTCAGGCACTCACCACAATTGCAGGCTGGGTGGTAAAGCTAAGGTTTGAGCCATTTTGTTGACTTTAACAAAAACCCTGCAGTGGTAGGATGCAAGGGTCCTTGGGTGGGTTTAAGGGACCCCTGGTTCACTGGACACCTGAAAGTCTGCCTGTTAAGCTGCACATGAAGTGTCCTCCTCCGACTCATGTCTGTGCAAGCCCTACTTGCGACCCGCAGTGTGGTAAGAAGTGGCGATTGGCTTAGCGGTCTCCCAAATTGATAGCGGTGGATCCAGTAATGAGCACTGGTATACAATTGGGCATTCCAAGTATGGGATATAAAGGGGAAAAAGGAAAAAGTACATTTCTGTGAAACATTAAGTCCACATATTTACACATAACATTAAGTCCACATATTTACAATACATTGGAGCATATTTCATTTCCATTTGGGTGTTTGTGTTCATAGGACAGGTTTCTATTTTTATGGTACCCGTTTACAACGAACCATTTAAAAAAAAACAAACAACAACAAAACAACATGATATTCATATTGTTGAATGATATGCAATATAGGAACTCTGCGTAATCTCACCTTGAAACTGTCTCTGGAAATGATCTGAAAACCCAGAGCTCCAGTAGCAGTAACACAGTAGTATAGTAACACATTCACTATCACATTCATTTTGGGAGTAAAGAACAACAATGTCTTTCAGTGACTTAATATGCAGTAAAAAAAGTGTTACAGATGTATTCTTGTATACCACAATTCATGCACGACAGCAGACTAATATGGAACATACTACATAAAGCATTGTGTGTTTGTTTCCCCATAAACATCATTGTGCACATGCTGTGAGTATGGAGATTTCCTCAGAGCCTCACTCTGCAGTGTGATTAACCCCTCCACCAATGCCTTCCCCCACCACCCATGCAAAACAATACACCAGGCTGGCCCCAGATTGGCTAGACATCACCCATGCTACTGGTTGATTTTCCCAGTCAATACCTTATTATCGGAAAATATGCTGTGTGTGAAGAAGAGTGCTACTATACAAATCCAAATCAGGCCTGGATGTTTTCATTTCAAATACTTTATTGCCTCAAAGTCATTGCTTTCGAGCCATGAACTCAGATTTTGAGCACATTTTATGTTAAACATTTTAAGCTGGGAATGTCCTTGTATTGTGTGGCTTATAATACATTTTAATGGATTTACTCCTCCTTTTGGCTTATTAAGTAGTCTCAGGATATAAAGGACATACATTGTTATAATGTATTCCCAGGGTTATTGGCAGAGGTGGAAATCCAGGGGACATAAAGTAAAAGTTCTGCCATGTGTTTTTTCTACCCATAGACTCAGCCAGCTGATTTCACTAATTAGTTCTACCTCCTCGCTGAAGAATTATGTTCATTAGCAAATCCAGGTGATTGGAGCAAAATACTGGGGAGGACTTTTACTTTATGTCCCCTGGATTTCCACCTCTGGTTATTGGTAAATACAAGAGAAGGCTATGATTCTTAAATAACCGTTTGTAGAGGTATGGAATGGCTGAAGCAGGTCCAGTGTTCATATTTCAGTTTCCTTCTTGCATCCAGGGTTGTATGCTGTCTACTGTGAAAAAACACTTCATAAAAATTTATGTGAATCAAGAACCTGAATGCAGTATTCTCTGGTCCAATTCCCTCTGTCACTGTACTCTCCATTCAGTCTCTCAGCCAAAGTGAAGTTGAAGGAAAGTTCATAGACAAGACAACCTTAAGTCCCGTGCGTTGTGAAACAAGCAGGTTTGTTTCCTCTGAAGGGACTTGTGATGCTATTGATGGACTGAATATACACTTCTGTGCTACAATGGCAAATATGCTGAGGATCTTTCCTGTGTCACTGTACCTCTGTGGCCTGTCTGAATGAGAAATTGACATTTAACTTTGACATACAATCCATATAAACAGCTGGCTGTTTACTGAAGCAACCTGAGCTAAATATCTTGCTGATGGGTACAATGGCAGTGCCCCACCTGGGAAGGAAACTGGCAATCTATTATACTACACAGCCGGTGCAACTAAAATATTCATATTACAGCCTATGGCCCAAAAAATAAACAAAAACACATACACACACACGCATGCAGACACATGCGCACACACATACTTGCATGGTCACATACGCGCACGCACGCACGCACGCACGCACGCACGCACGCACGCACGCACGCACGCACGCACGCACGCACGCACGCACGCACACACACACACACACACACACACATGCTCACACAAAAGACAAGTCCTTGCACCAGAAGATCTGTGTGTATCATGACAGGGTCAGAGACCTGCTGATGACTCAGGAGGCTGCATGTGGAGAGAGATGATGGTAAAACTGAGACTCCCCACAGGGCCCTATAGGCTCAAAATCTCACATGCAGACCTGATAACCTCACATATGTGAATATGGACTTTTTTCCATTTCTGATTTATTCCTATCTCCGTGTGGACACATCAACTATGTGATATAAAGCTTGTACTGGCAACAAGATGGACTGCATGCAGTCTAAAATGTTGAGAGAAGTTGAGCATATGATGAGCCAAAGGCTCAATGTGCTTACTTCTTCAAATATTGTGCATTGCACTTTGCTGACACCCACAACATGCATGTGGCAGTGAAGGAACACATCCAGCTGCTTTGTATCTGTGTACTCAATAATACATTGAATCCATAACAGGGTAGACTGAAATAAAGAACTTTATTTGTGTTGACTATTGCATTGCTTCTGTAATTTCAGTTTGTTCCAAGTTGACTCAAAAGGGGGTTTATTCTCTCTGGAAAATGTCCACTCTCAAACACTGTTAACAACCTTGTTGTGGATGGTACTACACAACATAATCAAAATAAGGACTGATTGAGTGATTGTGTCATGATAACAGAGATTCACGAATGGATTCCCTCCCCTCCTGACAACCAAGTAGAGTCCTTGAGTGAATTCAAGGTCAAAAAGAGGAATCCAACAACAAAAAAGGGTAATCCCAAGAAGTGTCATAAAAAAGTCAACCACCAGAGCCAAAATGTTCAGTCGCCAGAATAACTACTATGCGCTTCGAAAGAGCAACTGGAAGCTTTGGCAGCCATGGAGTAGGGAGACTGTTGGAAGGCTGGAGCACGTCTTAATTGATACACTAACTCTTACAGTCTCTGGGACATTTCTACTGGTGACAAGGGGCGAAAGACCTGCCACTCCATGTTTGGTCTCTGCAGCACCCGAGAAGATATTATCCAGTAGATGGCAGCCAATACTCCTTGGTGTTGGGCGTGGAGTTTTCAGACTTGTGCTGTATGTGTGAGCTTGTATGTTAGTAGTTTAAGGTGGTGTCAGGTAGGAGTCAGCTATGGAGTACTTTGAGAGAGAAGGGGGGTCTAGAGTTCATATCAGGACACCTTGAGATAATCTGCTTGGGTGGGGCTGAGTAACAGAGCTTATTTAGAACACAGTAGAGCAGGGGACAGGGAGAGAGAAGAAGAGTTACTGTAGGACATTCAGTTCTGCAGCTAAACAAAAGTTTATGACATTAGAGCACACTGAATATTTAAATTTGTGTTTTTCTTTAGTCAATGATTTCATGCCTTCAATTTATGCCTTATTTCTGTAAATAAGTTGATTAACATTCACCTTTTGTTTAAGTTTGCTCAGGCATATGTATGAGAAGATGAACGTTGGGTTTTATACATTATTATTAAATGCCCACCCTCCAGCCAATCAGAATCGAGTATTTAGCCAAGCCATAGTATAAAGGTATATTAATTACAACCTGTTTCACATAGTGATACACTCATAGATGATTTGTGAAAATGCAAAGTGACATTTTTATTTGATGGATAGAGATATATAAATACTTGTTTAGATGATCAAGATTCTGAGACAGTGGGGAGAGAATATCTGTATCCGGGTTCATTGGCATCGGCACACGCAGTTCAGCATCACACTTCTAAAGTTATGTAATGCATTCTCATTTACTGTATGTACAGGACACTTCCATGACTTTTGCCAATGTTATTCAACACACAACATGCCACAAAGAATGCTCCGACCTTCTGTTGTAATGTTCTTGACTTATCCAAACATCTGAAGTGCATTTTCAGCACTCCAAATATCCTCTCTATTACAGTGTGTGTTTTCGTGAGTTTTCGATTGAATGACAATTTACGTACTGTTGTAGGCATGATATACGGTGTCATCAGCCACATCTTTAATGGAGCCATTGTCCCCTAACAGCAAGCACCCCAGGGGGGATCCCACTGGAAGACTGCAGGAATGTCATGGCATGATCCAGGATAATTTGCGTATACATGTGTAACCTTATACGTAGCATCATTGTTGGTCTTAGCATAAACTCTTTCAGTTGCATCAAAATAGCAATACGCCAACAATGCGCCTGACCACAACTCCACATAAGACCAACATGCCCAGATGGTAAGTTAATTTAACAACGTGGCCACTTGATGGGAAATGACAACTGTGTTGGTCTCTAACTAGCAAAGACACTTACGATTATGTTACTGCCACTTCGCGCCGAGTGTAACACAGAGCCCTTAGTCTCATCACAGTGATAAGCACCACATCTCTTCTGAAAGCGCGGGCATGCAGCTGCACAGCAAAACTAACTGTGAAGAGTGTATTCTGCATGAATACATGAAGTCCTTTTTATCCCTTATAGACTCATAAACTTTGTTAGAGTCCACTTAGCACTAAAAATGTATCTGTGAAAGAAAACTCTTCCATCAGTGGGCACTGATTGATCCCTCTGGGGACAGCCTGATCACTGTCTGTGAGTTGTTATAGGAGACTGACTCCTGTGCCATGGTGAGGGGCTTCTGGCTTTGTTACAGGGCCCTGTTTAGCTAAGTCTCCGAAAATGCCAATGGGAAGTAGATTCACATTTCACATTTTTAACATTTACATTACGGTAAATTACCTAATGTTAGCTAGCTTACTCAGTGTAAAGAGTGCACTCTTATTCAAGTCATGTCTTGGTACCTTGTTTTGGCTATTTCCAAACAGCTCTCATACTCTCTGGTATAACTATTACCTGCTGATTTGGAGGACTGATGCCCTTTATGACATCACCAGAAAGCTGGGCTCTCTCAGCCAATGGATAAGCTAGAAACAGCTGCTACAGTTGAGATTAGTATATTTACTGGCTTACACTAGATTTAAACCCCTTATAATGTTTCTTCAACTGGTCCTTCATATTTAGTGCAAGCAGGCATCCACTTGTTTCAGGTGAAATCCTACTGAAATTTACCACCATATAATATAGCAATACAGCACAATTAAAAAACAACAAAAACAATAAATAAACAATGACTGCATGCCACCTTTTACCACACGCTGCCAAGCATGAAAAGGCATCGTCCTGGAGCTTGTTCGCTCGCTCGATGAGCTGTTCCCGGCAGCATTTCAGAATTTTTGGAGTCATGCTGTGTATTCAGATGAGCCAAGATAAAACAGAGAGGGATGGATGGGCACCATTAGGCTCCTGCAGGTTGGCATACGGAGAGCAGAACCAGCCCTCACTGCAATTTTCACAGCCCACTGTAATAAAGGGACTGACCTCCTGTCTAATGGAACATTTCGCCTCAAGCTCATAAAAAAGGCACAGACAAACACACTATATGATTTTACATGAGAATGAGATTCTGCTAGAAAGAATGACAACAAGAGGGGAGGGGGGGGTTGGGGGTTGGGGGGTGGCGGTTAAGTGGGAGGAATGGAATGTGATATGTGGCTATGGACCCGGGTGAGCAAATTGCAATCTCACAATTGGGGGTGGGGGGAAATTGCAATTGTGGACTGGCGATGGGGGCACTACCATATTTTTATTTATTTTCCTTCGTTTGGTGCCCCCTATGCGGATTGTGCCCTATGTGACCGCCTTTGTCACTTAAAGGGATAGTTCGGAATTTTGGACATAATGTCTCAATTACAACTTACCCATGATGTAGTTGATTGATGGAAACCATTTTCAGCTAATTCCATGCTGTCCCTTCTTTTGGACATACACACATTGCTAATGCTAGCGCAACTCTAAGGTAACCGGTAGCATCCACTACCAAATGCACTTAAACACTCCACAGTGCACCCAAAGCAAATATAATACGACGACAGTCTATCTGGGGAGCGATACTTTACGTTATCTACGAGTGTATTGCTGGCACTGGTCGACTACAACAACAAAGAAGAGCAACAAGTTGCAATGGTCACGTTTGCTCCGCCACCGTACTTCCACAGAGAATATAGGTCAGCACAAAGTAAAGGATTCAACGGATGGAAGGATTAAAAAATGATGGTATAAACACTCAAAATAACCCCGATAGAGTGTCGTCGTATTTTATTTGCTTTGGGTGCACTGTGGAGTGTTTAAGTGTGTTTGGTAGTGGATGCTACCGGTTACCTTAGAGTTGCGCTAGCATTAGCAATGTGTGTATGTCCAAAAGAAGGGACAGCATGGCATTAGCTGAAAATGGTTTCCATCAATCGACTACATCATGGGTAAGTCGTAATTGAGACATTATGTCCAAAATTCCGAACTATCCCTTTAAGCCTAGAGTCAGCCCTGCTCATTGACCAAAACAAGAAAAAGACAAAAGATACCTTTTCTAACACATTGTAACATGGCAAAGAAATACATTTCTGTAAAGAGTCATATCTATGACAACATTCCCATGGCAGTATATCATTGAACCTTGCAAAAATACTCTTCTTTTGAGCAGGATTAATGCAACTTTAAAATTTGTATTTTTATGATGCTTCTTCAAACTTATTTAATTTTACTTATAGTAAGTTTAATTAAAATTTTATTTAAGTTTATGTTAATTTGTCAATTACTTTTGGTCCCCTAAAATGGGGATGTATAAAAAGGGCTACAATTGCTACAAGGTTCACCTGATATGGATGTAAAACCCCTCAAATTAAAGCTGAAAGTCTGCACTTCCATTTCAAATTCAATGTGCTGGAGTACAGAGATAAAACACCAAAAAATGTGTCACTGTCCAAATACTTTTGGACTGCATTGTATATTATAGCATTATATTCCTCTATGTGTCTGACCATAAAACTCAATTACACATCAGATCCAACCTTTTGGAAGCTGCTGGTTGGTTCATCTTGTTGAGACAGTTCAGTATTATACTCATATGCATAGTACTGTAGTCTAGTATGCATGCATAGCCCACAGTCCAGTATCATATTCATGTATAGCCAGTTTTAGGTCTGCATCCTGACTCTGTAGGTGGGGCGGGCCATATTGAATGTATAGAAGGGGAAACAGTGAAGATCTGTGATCTTCGTTTGGCTGTCCATTGGGTGTGCAGTGATCACATAGAGATGATTATTTGGAACCAACAAAGGAACGAAAGGGAGCACCTTCCGAAATATTTCTTCCTAAACTACTTAGCTGTTCCCTGGGTCGGACGGACTCTTGCTGCAGCACCATCAGACACCGGAGTTGGGTTCTGCAATATAGGTAGATGGCTAACTGTACAGATGTAGCCAGAATAAGAGACAATGAACCGGTCGAGACACAATTCACTCAAAAGAAGGATGACTTGTTTCCAAGGAGCAGACAAGGCTATCTTGCTTGTGACAAAGGATGATGCACAAACCATTTATACGTATATCTATTTATTTTTTAAATCAGGCATTGATCAGTAATTATGAGAGGGCTGATTCTGTCAGGAATTGAAGTTGGATTTGAGCCTGTGATGAATGACAGACTTATGTTGAGAGAGGAAGGGCCTCGGGTTTGCTTCAGTTTCCATTTAATTATGCTCGATTTGCTCCATCTTGAAAACACATGATATATTGCTCACTTCTCCTGCTTTGGCTTAGATACAAGAACAGAATGATCCCTTTGTAATTGCTAACCTAAAAGAGTCAACACAATAGGAAAATAAAGAAAAAGGGGGAAGAGTAAGAATGAAAATGCCATGTAGGAATTGTGTGAAGGGGCAAAGGTAACCTCTAATGGAAACAGGATGTTGGGGGATTCATATTTGATTAAAAATTGTGGCTCTCATTGATTAGTCTGTGCATTGAGCGTGCTCTCAGTCCGAAACCATCGTATGATAGTAGAGATACTCAGCATGTTATAACATCTGACTTTTAAGGCACAGAAGGTTTAGATACAAAACAGATTAATTGAAATGTGTAAATTGTGTTCTGGTTAAAGCCCCAGCAGGGATTGTAAACCTAGTTTTCATTAGCACTTTCATTAGTCCTCAATTAAGTGGTAATGTAATATGTCATAAATTCAGCTGTTGATAATTGAATGGGGGGTTCGCACTCTATAACACCACACCGGATAGTACCGGCCTATCTCAGGACAGTACAAACTGCTGATAAAAATGGAAGCACCCAGGAGCTCTTATATGATATGCTGCTCAGGGTGGTATTTAATTTTCTTTTAAGAACAGAAGAGACCTAATTAATGATGGTCTTTTCTCTGCTGCAACTCTGTCAGTACAGCCTGGGTGGACACGAATCAGAATCCATCTATGCTATGTTTCACGATCAATCGCTTGTTTCATAAAATATGTTTATGTATGGCTCTTGTTGATCTGTTGAACGGAAAATTCTCTCATTATTAAGGACAAAGCACACTGTGCGCAGATTTAGTTTGTGATTTCAGTGTCACCAAACACATAATGCAATATGCGATCATGTAGAATGAATATCAGTGGATGGCATTTATTGTATACGGTGCCTTATGTAGATCAAGAGCTAAGAAGTATTAGAGAAAAGTGCATCTCTTCCTCACGCTGGGTGGAGCTAAGGAGCAAGGAAAGGACACGAGGAAAGGATGCGAGGAGTGAAAATAAGCGATTGGAATATGTATAATAAAATAAAAAAATGAACAACTTAAATACTTAATTCAGCAAAAATGACAGAGTGACCGCACAGTTGGAGTTTTTTATCACGTCAGCTCTCTTTCCTTTGCTGCTTTCCTCTGTATTTATTTATTTTTTTAAACCATGCACAACAAGGTCTGTGGATGTTCTTGAGTAACCATGTCATTATATTTGGAAAGAGACGTTGCTGTTGATTTTTTCTAATGTAAATTTGTGGCCGCCACAAACATTGGACCCGTTGCGGTCCATTGTATTCTATAAAACTAGTGAAATCTCAGCGAAACTATCTGGATGGATAGGTAGCACTCCGGGTATATAGAAATGTAGCTTAATTTCATTTTTGGATGAACTGCCACTTTAAGTTCACCATGAAAGTACATGATTGGACCTTAACCCTTAAATGGTTAAGACCCTAAAAACTGTAAGGAAAATTAGTTAATTGTTATTTCCTAATACATTTAGTCTAAAATAACACAAATTCAAAAAAAAAATTCCAAAAAATATTTATATTTTTCATTTTACAGTTTGTATCTCCCGGGATACATAAACCGTTTAGGGTATAAATTTCACATGAACTTTAACATGAACATGAACTTTAAAAACACTTTTAAAACACTTTTTTCTGTTTTTTTTTTTTTTTTTACTGTACAAATTCTGAATAAATTCATTTTGACGTTAAATTAGTTAAATTCATGTTCGCTTTGAACATTGGGGTTAGACCCTACACCCAACTATAAATCTAACCCTTGAACAAACAGTAAAACCAACTTGTCATCCTTATCAAAAACTGTCATGGGGGCATGCAGTGAGGAGGACACTGACCTTGTGGTAAGTTTTGATATTTTTTTCGTGTTTTTACAATTTTGGGGGGGATTTTTTTTTCGAAAATATTAATTTTCAAGGTTGACTTTTTGACTTTATATTTACTCTTTATTTTACTCTTAAATAGCATTCCATTGTTAATATTATTGATTGTCTATTCATTGCAGGCATCAAAACATCAGCAGCCCCATTAGTGATAATCCCTGTTTTATACCCCTATTCAGTTAATGTATCCTCGGGGATACATACATTTCATGACTGATTCTCAAAATAGTGCAAATGTAATTCTTTATTTTTCAACAACAACATATCAAGTCAACCTTGAAAATTAATATTTTCTAAAAAAAAATCCCCCCCAAAATTGTAAAAACACTAAAAAATATCAAAACTTACCACACGGTCAGTGTCCTCCTCACTGCATGCCGCCATGACAGTTTTTGATAAGGATGACAAGTTGATCCCAGAGTGTTGATATGAAGTCACATGACCTAAGTATTTGTAACAAGCCCCTCATCAATGTTTCATACTGAAATAGTGCCCAACCACTCCTTGCTCCTCCCCACAGCCTGTCAAATGTTTGTATCCCCCAGGATACATAAACCATTTAAGGGTTAAACTATTTGAGCTTGATCGATCTTGACCGCCTAATTTTGTATTTCTGGAACCGAGAAATATGGATCTCGCATCTGGCTCACTCAAGTCAGACTTCAAGTTTAAGTTTAAGATTTCTTGAGCCCGCTTTCTGGAATGGACCCCTAGTGGTAGTTATTATTATTATTATTATTATTATTATTATTATTATTATTATTATTATTATATTAAACAAGTAGGTACTGTGGGGGAAAATGCTAATTATCCCTGCCTGAAACTAGTTAACCTTATTTTTTCATCTACACATTGTATGACTTCCTAATTTATTGTAATTAAATAATAAACACGCAATAAACATAATGCTATGTTTTCAAAAGTCCTGTTCCAACTCTGTATACCAAAGGTGTTGTGTGGGGTCATTTGTGGGCTAGCTCTATAATATATTTACCTCTTTGTTACCTTTTTGTTGGTGAATTCTGGTGGTACTTTCCCATACAGGTTTTTAACCACAAACTTTGACTTACCTCAGGCTCTAAATTGAGATTTTTAATATTTGGGGATAAAAGGGTAGTCAATTGGGAGACACACAAAAGGTGAAACAGAAAGTGTCAAAATTGTTCTATTACAATACTTTTGTGTCCGGGTACTCCGATTAATTAGGCTAATTGGAGACTCTAAATTGTCCATAGGTATGAGTATGTGAGTGAATGGAGTGTGTGCCCTGCGGTGTATTGGCGAACTGTCCAGGGCGTATTCCTGCCTCTTGCCCAATGCATGCTGGGATAGACTTTTGGCCTAAGAAGACTGGAAGTGTCTGATGAAACAAAAGGCCATGGCCACTTTTTTTAACAGAAAACTATTTTCTAGGCTCAGGAAATGTTCCAATAATTTGGACAATTCTTTATTACCTCAGCCAAGGAGGTTATGTAATGATGACCGTCTGTCCATGACCGACATATGTGAAAAAGTAATGGCCACATTGCCATGAAATTGGCTGTGCACATTCATGTTGCCAAGAGGAAGAATTCTATATTGATTTTGGTGACCCCATGACTTTTTTCCTCTAGCACCACCATCAGGCCAAACATATCTTGAAAGGTATTGATTGGATAGCCATGAAAGTTTCTGTGCACATTCATGCTCCCAAGAGGAAGAATTTATTGATTTTGGTGACCTCATGTCCTTTCCTCTCGTGCCACCATCAGGTCAAATGATCAAATGACCTCATCTCCTTACCTGTTAGTTGTACAGACTCAAAATTTGCTATGTAGCAAAAACACTTTGGGGCTGAAGCACATTTTAATGTAGCATTGCAGTGTTTGTTTCGGCTTGTAGCCGATGCAGCGCTTACTATATTTTGTAGTTTGTCGTTGTTGCTGCTGTCGGGGTGCGCATTTTACTGGTAGTATTTTTGTGTGATTCCCTATTTTGAATGCTGGTTTTAACTTTGCTTTGTCCGAGCGTATTTGTGAATTATATGCCACTTGGTTTATGCAAAGTGTTTGACAAACTACTTGTTTCCAAGAAGGAACATTTCGATGGTAAGCTGGGTGTGAGGTTGTGGCTACTTTACTGTATTGCGGTTTGTTGTGTGACACTGGTTGTGATGCCTGGAAGTGGTGTGAACACAGAGACTCACGGGATAACTGAGGAGGTCCAGAGTAAGGATGGTGGAGGCACATTTAACTGGGGTTTTATTTTGGAGAAATTTTTGTCATTCTTGTGTGGAGAATTTTTGGGGAGGTTGGATACAGGGTTCCAACGCTTCCCGTTTTGAAACTGCCGGCCGTCTCGTGTCTCACTGTCCGCACTTTTTGGATTCCTGATCTTGTTTTTGTCTTGTTTCTTGTTTGCTCATACTTCTATCAGAACCCTTTTCCCCTTGTTTCATGTCTGTTTATTGTAATATTTTAATAAAACAATTTTGTAACCCTTCCCCTTTGTTTCAAATCCTTTATGTTGTGGCCCTTGGAGCCGGGGGGGTCGTAACAATGCTCTATCTGCAATGTAATGTATTAGTAATTACTAAAATAGCCAGGAAAATTCATTAATGTTAGTTAATAGTTGCCTAGTTTAATTCATATCCAGGAAGCAACCATTATGAATATGATTAGATCACACATGCATGCAGTTGGCAGATAGTTGCTTTCTTTCACGTCATATACTGGTAGTTCAGACAGCCTAATATGGGTGTGCTTTACAGGGTCTGGGCATGGGCGGAGCTACATTTTATTTTTTTGTGCTCTTCTTAAATGTTTGTCTGCATGATGCTTCTTGTGTTTGAAGAGGTGTATTGGCTGTGCTTGCTGTTGTATCAATGGCAACAAGTGCTAAGGTAAACTATTTTCAACCTGGTGTTTATTTGCAGAAATACTTCCCCCTGTTCTTTATAAGAGACCAGCGCTTATTTGAGAATGGAGTTAAAGGTGCAGTAGGCAAGATTTTTTCGATATAATTTTGGCTAAATTATTACATTTATTCATTCCAGCAGCTATCATTAAATCAAGTGTTCTGGGGAAAAAAAAAAAAGGTTTCTGTGAGTGTCTTGGGCTCTGTATTAGGCTGTCAAAAAATCTCAACCCGGTCTTCTAAAAACGAACCAATCAGGGCTAGCTATGTAGCTACCAATCAGGGCAACTATCTACAAGCAAAATATCTTCCTTGTCGAATAAACCCCCCCCTGCCTGTCTGGGCAATGGAGCATCATTTGGTGGGAGGGCCTTAGCAGAGAGATAGGAGGGAGGAGAGCAAAAGGGGGAAGTCTTTTTGCCTTGTATATTTTCAAACTGCAGCTTTAATTAGACGTTTAATTAATAATAATATAGTTAGCCTACCCCAATTGGGATGATTTAAATAGATTTTTGCACACTTTCTTGCTAACTGCCAGCTATTTTCTGTTACAGAGTACTTAAACAAATGCCACATCACCCTTATTTCCATTTTACATTTCTTTCTAACTGTTATTCCCTTAATTTATGCGGGCTGAACGCTGGAACGGAAGCGTTATTATAAGTTTTTGTTCGGAATGAAACAAAATGAAAAATCATTCATCCCTTATCCCTGATTATTAGATTTAAAAGAGCATGACAGAAAGTCCAGTAAGGTAGGAAGGGAGTTCAGATTTAAACCGAGCATTATCAGCTACGGTAAGAGTCAAGAATGAGCTCCAGGTTTGCACGGTCTGATAAGACATTATTCATGGTATATATTATTTTCAGCAATGGCAGAGAAGGTCACATTTAGTGTTGAAAAGGAATCTCTCCAATAGAGAGAACAAGTTCTGTTAATTAATACAAAATGAGCATTTCTGTTCTGTTGCGATTTGATGTTGATGGCAGATACCCTCTCAGACAGCTAATGGTAAACATTTTCTGAATACAGAGTCAGACAGCAATTTTAACTTGACCAGTCATGCTGCTAAATTGATGGATGATTAAGGCATGCTTTCTCTCCTCTTGAGTGTGGAGTCTGGCGAGACAGATTCTTGTGTGTGTGATCTGCCTCTCACAATATTGATTTCTTGGTTGCATTCGTTGCGGTGCGTGTGTGTGCCTAAAATCAGTGGCGTGCGCGTGCCTAGGCAAGTGTTGAGACCTCAACTCTGGTAAGTAGATTTATTTACCTGCCCTTAACCTGCATATAAACTTAGAAATTAAAACCGAAATTAGAGTTTTTCTTAGATTTGAAGCTAACATATGCCCCCTATTCGTGCAGCTCGAATTGATAGGCTTGACATAACTCGGAAATGATTGTGATGTCTCTGCAAAGTCAGATCTCTCTTATGTCACATGGTCTAAGTGAGTCCACCCAATGCCATTAAGCAGAGGAAACTGCCCCTTGCCCCTGGCTGTTTGGTGGTGGAAGTAGAAAGCCGTTCAATACTTTTCCCAAGAGCAATGTGTTAATCTGCTTGTGCTGTGGAGGCATGCTACATGCTTGTTAGCTGTGGTGGAAATGCATGTCTTCTCCATCACCCCTTTAGCAGAAATGCATACATATTTGCAAGCATGTTGGTATGCCATGGTAAAGGTCACTTACGACACAGAGGTTGATGTAGCACACTCTACGAGAGTCTGTCAGGTGACACAAGAACGCAAAAATGTTTACTGCTTATGACTTATTCAGTCATTATCCCGTCAGTCGCAGTAGCAATATGCTCAGGACACAAATGCAAACAATGTGGAGGAGGCTTTAATATATAATAGGTTGTTGTAAATGTTTGTCTAATCCACTCTACAGCCAGATTCCAAGTAGAGTGGATCAATGTTGGCATAAACCAATATAAGGAATGTATTTGTTTTTTCATTATGACCATATGAAGTCCAAAGTGTTTCTTTACCTATAGAACTGTCATCTTAGGATTCAGTGCGTTATTATTTTCAAGCCCATGTAGTGTTGATAAAGTACACTGCCCTGCATGCTGGTTATGTGGATATACTGCATGCTGGTTATGTGGAGATACTGCATGCTGGTTATGTGGAGATACTGCATGCTGGTTATGTGGATATACTGCATGCTGGTTATATGGAGATACTGCATGCTGGTTATGTGGAGATACTGCATGCTGGTTATGTGGATATACTGCATGCTGGTTATGTGGATATACTGCATGCTGGTTATGTGGAGATACTGCATGCTGGTTATGTGGAGATACTGCATGCTGGTTATGTGGATATACTGCATGCTGGTTATGTGGAGATACTGCATGCTGGTTATGTGGAGATACTGCATGCTGGTTATGTGGAGATACTGCATGCTGGTTATGTGGAGATACTGCATGCTGGTTATGTGGAGATACTGCATGCTGGTTATGTGGATATACTGCATGCTGGTTATGTGGATATACTGCATGCTGGTTATGTGGAGATACTGCATGCTGGTTATGTGGAGATACTGCATGCTGGTTATGTGGATATACTGCATGCTGGTTATGTGGATATACTGCATGCTGGTTATGTGGATATACTGCATGCTGGTTATGTGGAGATACTGCATGCTGGTTATGTGGAGATACTGCATGCTGGTTATGTGGAGATACTGCATGCTGGTTATGTGGAGATACTGCATGCTGGTTATGTGGATATACTGCATGCTGGTTATGTGGATATACTGCATGCTGGTTATGTGGAGATACTGCATGCTGGTTATGTGGAGATACTGCATGCTGGTTATGTGGAGATACTGCATGCTGGTTATGTGGATATACTGCATGTTTGAGGGCTGCGTCAATCCTTGAAATGGGCTGTATACACGCTTTAAGAATAACGTTTAATTGATGATCAATTTTGGAAGAATGCAAAAATCACGAGCAATCACAGGTGTGTTTAATTATGGCGTGATTAGATGTCTTATAAATAGTGTGCTACATGAGAAAACTATTATTCAATCATGGCTGCACTCGCATTACTGGAGGACAATGAAAATCATGCATTTAGAAGAGACTGAGTTTTCACTGACCAGGCTGACTTGGTGATGACTGACTTGTGACCCACTATCTGTTCCCAAGGAGCATTTTGTTAGATTGTGCACTGAATTGGCCCCTGATTTGGAGAGGCGGGCACACTGCAGCCATGCCTGTCCCTCGCCAAGTGCTCTCCACTCTAGGGCTGTGTCCGAATTAGAGCCCCATCTACTGTCTCCTGCGTACAGTGCACTGGCAGAAGCGTGCTGTTTAGTGTGCACTGTTTAGCTGCGATGTGCAGTACGCAAGAAATATCCACCATACTATTTTCCAACCGTACTGTGGAAGTGTCGTAAGACGTCCAACCCTTGCGCGGCCATGTCATGTGTTGTTTTTGTTGTATTTGAAGGAAAACGTCAGCGAAGCGGCACCTCATTTTTTAAAAACGAAGCTTATGTCATATTTATGTGACCAAAATGTTTATGTACTTCTTGAGAAGTGTGCTCCTGAATATACTCAGCGAAAGTGTATAATACGGGGGTTTAAAGTATACACTACGTAGAGAAAATGTTGCCAACTTATACTTAACTTTTTCGTCCTGTCTACTTAACAATCCTACCTAATAGTGTGGAAGGGTGCTGATTCGGACACAGCCCAAGACTCCTCGCCAGGGGGACATTCCAAATGGAGCTCAGTGTTTTGATAGGCTCATATAATTCAATGCGCAATGCCCCGCGACTGTCAATCATTAGCTGATTAGCTACTCCGCCAATATCGGAAAAACAAACTAGGAGTTTGCTAGAAACGGTTTCCTCTCCGATATACAAACTATGTACATCTTGCAAAGAACCAACAATTCTGACATTTTTGTCGCATAAATGACAACGCGTTGGCTTTCGTGACATAGGTCACAACTTGGTCACAGATGTAAACAAACAGAAACAGCTATGGGTATGAGCTGAACAAGGAGGGCAAAAATTGGTGAGGCGGTGCTTAATTAAAACAGCTTGTGATTCGTTCAATTTGAAATGGCGATATCCAGCCAGCTTAGGTTGCCTGAGCGCACAGCTCCTTCATTATCTATGTAATTTGCTGACAAGATCAAAGCCGCCTTACCAGAGTCTGGAGTATGGTCCAGACTCGAGCGCTAACCAGGGTAACTATTAATGCTATCAAACAGAATATGCTGCCTTTCCTCCAGCAAGGACAGGAGTGCAGAAATGTTGTCCTCTGTGAAGCTGGCCTACCTTTTAGGGTACATGCTTGTTATGATAAAAAATGTTGAAATGCAACCTTATTTTGGAAGGAAAATGGCATTCACATGGTAATTTGTAAAGCACATTCACATGGTTGCCATCAAATGCAGATATGCCACTTTGTTATTTTTATAAATCAAGCGTGAGCACGACTCTGGAAATGTTCTTAAGATCATATTCAAGTTTAAATCCAAATACATTTTTATAAATGAGGCCCCAGGTGTGATAAAAATCGCACCACAAAGCAGGTTCAAGAACAGCACTGATCATTCTCCGGGCTTCGTCTCCTACAGGAGTACAAGAAATGCTCCCCCCAGCATTCACTTGCGTTCTCTCCTGCTTAATTCCGAGGCTGTAGCAAAGGCGAGGAGCACAGGGGCTTTGTTTTGTTCTCACCATGCCTGGAATCATGTCCCTGTCTCCTGGGATACGTACATCTTAGAAACAATGGACCAGTTGCACAGCATTCTTATTCACACCTGCAAACGTGCATCTGACTCTTGCTTTTGGAAGGAGAGTAAAGCAGGAAAAAAACATTGGGTCATTTATTTCAGAGTGAGGACACACCCCTACTGGAATCATACAAAAAGAAATTCCAAGAAAATTATGCTTCAATATTATATTTATTTAACATTTATATAATCAGGGCACAGGTTGGTATGGCTTCTGATTTTTAAAACAATTCGGACACTTCAACCTCAGCGCTCCTGGTTTCATGTTGCCTGAACACATCTGCATTGCTGCCAATCTGCAATGTGCTATTCATCATCTTCGCATGTAATACACCAGTTCTGTGGTGATTGACATACTTTGCAGCCTGGAGGCTTGCCCCCTCTCCAATCCAGTAGGGAAATGGAACCAAACTCCAATGGCACCTGAAAATAACTGGAAATATCCATAATGTAAATATATACAGTATACAGTAACCACAGGGGACCAGAGGAGGGAAAAGTTAATTTTTGTTCCTGAGTTAACACTGCAATTTTATGGTCATCCATTTGGTTTTTGGAATAAAGCTCTGAGAAATGAAAAGCAAAAGAATCAAGATAACAATAGAAAAAGATGACTCATATACATAAACATAGACTATCTCAAAAGGAACAGATGCTGTGTTTTCCAATTAGCAGGGATGTGATCACAGCCCAAGATAGGACAGGAAGTTGGAGGTGAAGCAGACGTGCTTGTGCGAGACAAGCGTCGCTGCAATGTAAGTGCTTTACATTTTTTACAATTTTCGGCATTTGGCAGATGCTGTTACCCAGAGCAACTTGCCGCTTACATTCTTTTACATACAGTGCATTTATACAGCTAGATTTTATACAGCATTTATTAGCTATATTTACTGAAGTTATTCAGGTTAGGGTACAATAAGTCCAGTTCCCTAACCACTATGCTACACTGCTGCTCACAAAGAACTCAAAGGTTCAGTTTTGTACTGAACTACTCAGTTGAGTCCTCATCATCTCCTGTCTGCTGCCAGCTTTAGCTGTCCTACAGCCAAGCAGCTAACAGTTTTCCTGCATGCTCAGTGGATTCAGTTTGTCAATGTAGCGAGGGTCTGTTTAAAATAGGTGCAGTATGCTGTTTTCCTGTATCCTTTTCTGATACTGCCGCTCAATTAAAACGAAGCCCGGTAATTGGCCTCACTTCGCACCCAGTCTAAAGCCAGTGCTCCCCTTCTCGGATCCCTTCCATCTGTGATGTTCTCACTCCCGTCCTCTTGTTTCCCGTGTTTTACCTGTCTCCTTTCGTATCATGTTTGTCTCTCCCTAGTTTGTTTCCCTCGTGCTGCAGGTTAGGCGTGGTTTTTTCCCTTTCGTGTCACTCTGTTCCACTACTCTTCATCCGCCTATCCCTTTCCCCCTTTCCGCATGCATTCCACACACTCTCTGCTCCGTTAATCACTCACGCATACATTCGCACGCGGCACCTAATTGATACTTGTTAATGTTTGTATTTAGTCACCCGGTGTTCTTTGTCCTGTGCAGTTCGTTAACTCTCCTTGTGAATACCTCTGGTCTTGTCTTGGGGATACTTAGTATCTAGTCTAGTCCTGCATTTAAAACCCTTTGTCCTGCACTCCGGCGTTAACTCGCCCTTCTACTCCGTCAGATTTTGATCAAGCTCTCGCCAGGAACGGCGCTTCTTGCTGTTCGGTCTGTCCTGCCTCACTGTACTAACTCTTGTCTGCTTTGAGTCTACCAACCTGCAGTTGTTTGCATTCCCTGCTTGTGCTGCTGTTTCCTGCCAAACCACCTGCCGTGTGTGCATGCAGTCGGAGCCCCAGCTCTTCCACTCTGCGGCGGTGCCCGCCTCCTGCTTGTGCTGCTGCCGCTGCTGTCCTGCTGCTGCGTACAAGCCCAGTCCGGACCCCGCTCAGCTAACCTGCAACTGCCCCTGCCACTCTGCTCTGCCCTGGTTCCCGCTCCCCGCTCCTCCTCTGCTCAGCTTGCCCGGTTTCCTGTCACCATCACCAGCCCCCGGCCTCTCCTGCTCCTGCTGTTCCCCTGCTGTACCCATCACCTGGACTGTTTGTCATTTATGTCTCCCTATGCTTCAGGAGGGATTCTGGTCGAAGCAATAATCTATTAGAGCCTAGCGCTCTCTGTATTGTCTGTCTGAATTGAGTCCAGTTCCTGCTCGGAACCATAACTGACTTTCCTTATTCTCCCTATGCTTCAGGAGGGATTCTGGGCGAAGCAATAACATAATTGAGTATTGGAATTTCCTGTGTTCGAGTCGTGCATTTGAGTCCAGTTCATACTTGGAACCGTAACACCATCCCTATTAAATAAAATTTTAAAAAAAAACTGGCAAAGGCGTTTCCCTCCACAATACTACCTGTCCCAGCATCTTCAATAATGTATGGAGCCCCGGAAGTGCACAGAAGAAAAAAAAAAAACGGGGGGTTAATTCGTTCGCTCGTTTTAATTAAATCGTTCCCTCGTTTTAGTAATTCATTCCTTTGTTTTAATTAAATCGTTCCCTCAAAATAATTAATTAGTTCCTTTGATATAATTAATTAGTTCCCTCAAATTAATTAATTTGTTCCCTCAAATTAGCAAACCTTCATTCCACAAGCAGGTCGTCTTCCTTCCGAATTAATATCTTAAAGGGATTGTAAAGGGGCTGAAAAGTAGTTAAAATAACTATAGATTATCACAGAGGGATGTATCTACTACATATCCACCAAATATCTATTCAAAGTAATGTCAATAACTATAATAAACACACATCTCAAGTCAGACATAAAATCTGTATTGAAAAAACCTGCCGTCACCCCACCTCCCCCTTACAGGCACGAGGGGTGCGTCCCAATATTCTTCACTCCCCACCTCCCGTCCTCCACTCCCCCACTACCACTCCTCTACTACCCAGAAGTATGTGGAGGAAGGGAGGGGAGGAGGGGAGTGGAAGAAAGGAGCCGTGAAGAAAATTGGGACAGCGAATCTGCTTCACCGTCATCAAAATCGCTGTCGACTATTGATGAAGTTGCCCTATCATAACTTTGACTGACGCCGAACCCACAAATATTCCCAAAGCCAATCACAGATCTTCCACATGGTCAGCCCATTTAAAGCTGCAAAATGTATTTTAAGTTGCATCAGTGTAAACAAGCCTGTATTGCGGTTTGCGTCAAGACACTAATTAACATGTAATCAGCAACATTAGATCAAAGTAAACATGTTGTAGTATAGGCTAAGCAAACATAACAATTTACTGTAATTCCAGAATCCAGATGTCCTTGATGTCTGAACATACCAAGCACTAATTCACCTATAGGCATAGGCTACTGTAATTTCTGAAATCAAATTTAAAAATGTCCTTTGGAATGGTTGAATAAATTCATTAATGCATATTCACATAGCTACTGAAATGGTAGCTGTCATGCTTAGGCTATATTTATGTAGGCCTACAGTCATGTTCGTTAAGAAGCAATGTTAATGAGCAACGTTAATGTGCAAGCAAATAAATAAAGCTGTTTCCCTGACTTAAATTGCTGAATTTTTATGTAGGATATGGACCACAAAAACGGACTGGCATTTTGTTATCCGTTGTAGGATGCTATGACCTTTGTGTGCTAATAGCCTACTGAAGCACACACAATTTAGGCTAAATATCTTGCATTGGGGCATAATTATCTTGGGGAAATTCATATAAGGCATAGCTACACATCATCACTGTTGCCTCTGTGGGCGTGAGCGTGATGATGTCACCCAAAAATTTGAAAAAACTTCCGCAGTAGCATACATCGATGTAGGCTACGCCGGAGGGGAGGAAAAGCAGAGTTTGAAGCCGCTTCGCTGGTCTTCTACACTATTGGGACAGTAGAGATTATCTCTCTAATCCAAATATCAAGCGAGTTATGTCCCATTATATTTGGAATGCAATCAAACCATGCTTTTGAGAAAAACCCCTTCAAAGTTCAGCCGCGAAAGTTGGAGAGAAACTTGGCTGGGTCTCATAACAGAAAAAACAGAAAAAACAGAAATCCGGTGTTAGCTTGTTTTATTACATTTAAATGCTTCAAAACGATAGTTTCACATTGGATTTGACATCAACACATGCAGATAAGGAAAGCCAAGACATTTTTCGAATAAAATGAGATGAGCTCGTCATTAGCTTGTCGCCGCAAAAGTAGCATATTGTGTGACTGGGTACAAGCTGGCTATAACGTTAGCCTCCAAACGTTCAAAAGTCCGGTGTCACATATGCTACTGTTTTTCTCCGGATACGTTTTTTCTCTTATTTACCAAACACCATGTACTACCAGTTTCTCAAGATAAATCAGCGTCCAGATAAAATCGTAAATGTTTTCACATGGACGCGCTTAGTCTCCACTCCTACATTCGCAGCAATTGTCAGAAAACGCCCACAGCTAACCTAGCTAGATAGCGTACATATCCCCGTTCATATCTATGAAGGAATGTCAGAAACAAAGGTCTACATTACAATGGCAATTATATTAAACATATATTATTATGGCAGCAGACTACTCTATTATTTATCAAGAAGAGAGCTAACATTACACCTACCAGCTTCGGTAAATTGGCAGCAGTCCAATCTAGAAACTTACCGGTTGCAGCAGGTTCATCTGCCCGGCAATGTACACCGATGTAGTTGGGGGAGGGAGAGGATGATCCCGGATGGGAAAAGTGGGTAGAGAGAGCACAAGCCCAGCAACAAGTTTGAGGAATTTGGCCAAGCCAAATTGTTATAATTCTGAAAGCTGTCCGGTTTTGTGAAATGGTCGCTGCACAAGCGGGTGTTTGCGCTGAGCTTGCCATTGTAGCAATAGGCTTTCCAAAAATGCCACCCATTTCTTACGAATTTCAGCATGTTGAGGAAGCCGAAAAAATTACACGAGGCGATAACGACAAATAAGTTATAACGCTTAACTTAGCTCTAGGGCTAAAGTAGCCTTGCTAGCTATATAGCTAGGTAGCACAACCACGAAGGGATAGAGAAGGTGGGAGAAATGAAATAGCGGGTTGAAGAAGGAGAGAGACTGGGAGAGGGATTAAGAACTGAAACATATCAAAATTACTACAGCTAAGGATTAGAAAACTATCAATAACACAGACAGGTTCTCTATAGCAAACGATTGTTTTGCTCAGACTCAAATATGCAGTTTAATGTTAGTTGGACAGAATAGTTTTATTTGCCTCCAACTATGGGAGGAGATATGCAATGACATTAAAACATTTATTGGCCATTACGTCAGGTCCTTCATGACGTCATGAAGAACCTGTGCCCAATAGAACTGAGCCCAGTAATAATTTGAACTCCACCCATTTAATCCCCCCAATAGATGGATATAGATCGAGATTGCAATGAAATTGAAATCTCATACTGTTGCTGATGCTTAATACATACCATACAACCCCATATAATGTAGTCTGAAGCAAATTACGGATTTACCTTTACAGTCCCTTAAATAAAGGCATCACCCCACATAGTAGCCTACGGTGTCAGTTAGAAGTGGGCTGGTGGAAGGACACTACTGGTGGGATGTAGGCCTAGTCTCTTCATGCATTAGGCTACACATTGCTTAGCGACATTTTAAGCTAATACCGTAAAAGTGCAACAAATAAGAAAAAGATGGGACAGACACGTGTCTTTATAACATGCATGTTTTATTAGGCTATATCAATCGTAAATACAAGCACACCATGGCGCATTGTTAAATATAGGAATGAAATTGAGCATTTTAAAACAAGGACAAGTTTTTTAAAAGGTTTATCCTGAAGAAATGCAATTAGCTAAATACCAAAATCTCAAAACATGCCAACAGCACATTAGAAATGATAACGATAATTATCATCAGTAGCCTATTTAAAATTTTAAAGATTTTACATTTTAAAACAAGCACAGTGTATCATACTGAATAGGCTATTTGTGTCCACTAGGTGGAGCCCTAGGCCCTCATATATAATGCATAGATGCATAGAGCACGGGGGTGAACTTGGCATGCGCTGGCTAAGTAACATCATGGCAATGTGTGGCTCATGAGAATAAACATCTTAAAACCTAAACAGTTTCCTCATTATTCCACCTATCTCCCGGGAATGTCCCCGTGGCGAGGAGTCTTGGGCTGTGTCCGAATCAGCACCGAATTAGGTAGGCTTGTTGAGTAGACAGGACAAAAAATTGATAAGTAGTAGGGGTCCACAGCGATGCCACTATTTGTATCTGTATCCGTTCGACCATCAACATTATCTGTATCTGTATTCGGATTAAAAACCGGAAATGGGCGGGGTTTCACTGGAAGTGGTGTTACATATAGGAAATGTCATATTTTCTAGTCTAAAATTAATTGTTATTGCAATTCATGATTGTTGCAGAACAAATGCAATTAGCTATATACCCTAGCTAAATACCAAAAGCTGAAACACTTTTGATGTGTTGGCTAATGAGAATTATCGTCCATTCCATAGGCTCGTTAAAGTCGAAGTCACACGGATGGTGATAGGCATTTGATCGCATGTAGTTGGTCACAGATGAGTCAAGAAGAGAGGATGGCAGGATTGGAGAAGAATTTGGTGATGTAGGCCAGCCAATCTGAGCGGCATAAAACCGAATAGGCAATGTCGGGAGGGGGGTGTGGTCCAACGTGATCATCATGCAACTGCAAATCATCATGCAGCTGTCAAATGTCTTGCAATAACTGTCAAATCGTGCACCGCGTGGGTGTATGTCTGTGGGGGTTAACATGAATAAAATACCCTATAAAATCATGCATATGACAATTTATTAGTCGAGGGATATAAGCCTAATATCATTTAGCTATTCGTTTTAGTTGGTGCATTGACAATGTGTTGATCATTTTAAAAAGAGCAATTTACTATTAAAAATAAGTGCCGGAGCGCTCTTATAGCACTACACACCTGATTCGGAGTGAAGGTGTGCTTGCTGAATGAGGGTTTGCTAATTTGAGGGAACAAATTAATTATATCGAGGGAAAGAATTAATTATTTTGAGGGAACGATTTCATTAAAACGAGGGAACGATTTAATTAAAATGAGCGAACAAATTCACCCCCCGTTTTTTTTCTTCTTCCGGGGCTCCGCAATAATGCCCACTGAAAATATATATAAATAATTCTGTTAAACTTTAATTAAAATGCAACTCTCTGTAAAAGATGTTGTGTTTGAATTCATGTTTATATTTATGATGGTGAAGGACTTTTGTGCCCATAATTTATTTTGGGTTATTTTTTTACTACATGCACAGCACACTCTCTGGGAATGTGGCATCCTCTGAGGTAAGCACATATTTTCTGTTCTCATCAATGAAAAACATGTATTTTCAATTGGCATCTGAGGTGAGGACATATTTTCTCCAGTGAGGCTGATATATCTGTACACTGAGTACACATTCAGAACTGATGATACATACCATCTGCCTGTAAAAATATAAAACATGACTTTAAAAAAAAAAAAAAAAAAGTAAATTTCTTTGTTGACTTTTATACTTCGAATTACACAAATTAATGAACTAAATTGAAAAGAAGCTCAATCGCCCATTTGAGCTGCCAGATAAAGGTAATCCTCTTTGATCCCTTCCACCACTACTGTATGCTGAATTATATGATATATTTGCAGTGCAGATACCCTTATCCAATGCACAGCTCCAATTTAAAATATATTCATAATTTATACAGCTGGGCATTGACTGAAGCATCTCAGGTCAAGTTCCTTGGACAATGGTAATGATACCACTTGGGAATTTAACCTGTGACCTTGCTGAAACCCTGTCGCAGTCATCCTATGGTGCTTGTTTGATAGTTTTTTCAGTATAGGTTTTCATTTCCGCTTAGTTCGAGATTTCCCTTCTCGATTTCGAGATCTTGATGTTGAAATTCTTAATTTGAGATTCCTTGACTCAGCAGTTGATTGTTTGGCTATGGGGATCAGCTGCTGATCAGTGCCTGGGAGTCTAGCAGGCAGTTGATTAATAATTGAGAGCAGCTGTAGTGCATTTCATAGTCCAATGAGGGTGCGACGACACCCTTCCTGTTGGCATTAAAAGAGGCAGGAAATAGAATGTCCCGGTTGGTCGTTTCAGATCCAACAAGTGCTTACTATGCTCCTCTTGTCTCCAGTCTACTTGAGCTTAAAGCTCGGCGGGCCTGATAAGGCTTTACATTTTTAGTTGTTCTGTGCTTTAGTTTTCAGACAGAGGTTATTGATAAAAATATTAATGAGCCTAGCTGTTGTCAAGGTGTTCTTGAAATGCTTTTTCTGGGTCGCTTGGGTAACAAGCCATACTAGGTTCAGCTAATCATTTCAAGTCATTTTACTTGATGTAATGATTGCCTAGCCCAGCAGGCTTTATTTGTTTTTTATTTAAGTTAAGCATTGAAAACACCCCTCCAAACCGCACAATTCTTTGTATGTTGGTGTAGATTGAAGAGGCAATTGTTCATTATATATTTGAGGCATTTCTTCATTGTAATTTATTTTATGTGGTTGGTGCCTACCTGATCAGCTGGGGTTTGGGATAACAGTACCGCCACAACCCCATCCTTACCTAAACCCCAAAACCACACCACCAGGGAGCACAAGAGAAATGAATCCTTTTATACCTTTGGGTTAATCCTGATCCTATGGGACTTTCCCTGACCATATTGGGCCTCATTCACAAAACCTTTATTAAATGTTGATGCTGATTGCTGATTGTTCTATGTGCATGCCTGTTCATGTGATTAGCATAGGCAAACACTAGAAATCCCATAAAATGCATGCTGACTTCAGGGTTGTGTGCAAACATAAGTCATCCATTGCTCTTCGCAAGCACATCTGCACAGTCTGTAAAGACACGCTCTCTCCCCAAGACACAGTTGGCCCAGTAATTCAAAATCAGAAAATACACCATTGCTAAATGCTGGCTTTGACTGCACACTTCTTTCTATATGGCTATCAATCATCATCATCAGTGACTTTTTCATTTATTTTTTATACAATAAATGAAATTAATTGCATGTGTTCCCAACAAGGCTATTATTCCAAACTAAACTTTTACATGTTTTATGACAGCTCTTTGATAATTGTAAGTAGGTTAGGCAAAGGAAAATAAAACCTATATTTTTTTCAAAGAACATGCACTCATTCTAATATCCATTTTTGCGAAAGATGCTGTATTTTTCATAATCATCTATTGGCGGCGCTAGACATAGACCACCTTTTTTTTCCTGAACAAAGTTGCGCCTCCTTTTCATCAAATCTCTGCGCGTAGTGCCGCGTATGTACTCAAGAGACTCTTAAAACAGTAGGTAAGTCAAATGTCTGAATCACAAATAGCTTAAGCTACACGGCATTTCGGGAGTAAGTCCCATTTGCGCAGGCTTATCTCAATCTGGCCCATCGTCTGAAAATAGATGGATAGAAAAGGGCTGTGTGGAAATGCAATCAAGATGAGAATGGCTGGGGAGACACAGAGACACACTAAATTGACACAATTAAGGAAGAAAATGATGCAATCAAAGCTTTCAAGCAATTTGGAAGGGAAAGTGCTCTAAAAGTGCTCCCCTCAAAAAAAAAAAAAACTCATCAGGTGGGGTGTCATCTGCTCAGCACCACTGCATTTGAAGTGCTATATTTCATCAATCTTAACGCATGGTCTGAATGCATGTGCATGGCGCAAGTGCATTTAGGGTATGTCCAAATCCACTTTTGCTAGTTTAACAGCGGATCATTTGAGCAAAAGTAAGGCGCAAGGTTCAAATGGACTGAACTTAATAATAGATATGTCATGGGAGTTGGGCATAACTTGCAATAAACCAATCAGTGTCATCTCACATTTTTTATTGTGTATTTTAATAATTTTTCACATTAGGATTTAACACAGAGGGAAACTGGTTCCCGGGAATTCCGGACCAAATTTCCTGTTTTCCGAGAAATATAACCACTAGAAAACCACTTTTTTCCATTAGTTTACAACTGCCGTTCAATACGCCAACAATGCACCTGACCTGACCACACCTCACCTGAAGTCCAACCCGCCCAGATGGGTGGAAGTTAATTTGCTATTTAAACAACATGGGCGCTGGACGGCAAGATGACACTGCGTTGGTCTGAAACTAGCAAAGACACTTGTGTTCTGGTTACCATTGCTTAGTGCTAAATGTAAGAGAGCCCAAAGAGTTAATTCCAACCATATTAATTCCTTCTGCTAAGATTTCCTGCTCTGAAAGCAGGTTGATGGAAAGTGAGTACAAAAATGTATGTGTGGTTATTGTTAACCTGCAATTATTACTCAGAATTTCCCAGGGGAAACAGCATTTTCACCCCTCCTTACATGCGAACAAAAGAGGCTTTTTAAAAAGCCACCATGCAGAACATATTTATGAATAGATTTTAAGAGGAAACCGTTAACTAATTCATTCATAGACATGCCTATAGAACTGTCTTTTAAGGATTGTTATACATGGATACCTTTAAAGATACGTATATGATAATTAAACATGTATCAGATAAGCACACTTTAAGAAGAATACATAGCTGGTGCTCTTTTTATATCAATTGCTTTTCTTTCATGGTATAGTTAAACAAAACAATTTTATTACTTTTTCACCTGGAAATAATTTGTTAAATCAACTACTTTCCAAAGGTCATGTGTCTTTAATTACCACTGACTACATCCATAACAGAAAGGGATCTGATGTCTGTGGGCAAATCTTTGACATACTGCTCAATTTCAATCATTGCCTGGGGGAAAAGATTGTACTTTAATCACTCAATATCTAATTAAAAAGGCATTTGTTATCACTGCTGTAAAAGAGCAGGGTTAGCAGATTGTATCTAAGTGATAAATCCTTTATTGTGTTTTATCCCACTAAAACCTAATGAGGGGATAATGTCTGGGGTGTCTGACATTATACAAATAAATAAATAATTTAAAGAAACAACACCAAAGTATTTAATCAGTTTGTTAAATACAAGGGGGGGTATACTACGAAGCAGGATTCCTTAGTTAGCTGGATAACTGCTCTTTTTACTTCAGTCCGTGTTCAAGATTTTGGAGGGTTCAGGGTTTTACTCGGTGAACTTGTCCAGCTAACTCAGTAATCCTGCTTCGTAGTATAGGTACTTCTTCTGATCAACAGCCAGGCTATGAAAGAGTAATTAGTTATGCTGGGAAAGTAAACAAAGGTTGACATTTACAGCCAAGCTTTGAAGAAATAACTGTCAGCTTTATTTATGTAGGAGACATCCCCATTGAGGTTGTCATCTCTTTCACACAGACCTGGTCAAATGCAGGGACTGAGTATATATCTTCAGCATTTCTAACTTAAAAAGATAAGCCAAATAACGTTTGGAATAAGTATGTAAAAGCCAAAACAAACATCTTTGTTAGAATGGCCATCTCCACGTGCATATTTTTTACCTGCATATGTTTCTCTCATCATTTAAATGAATTAAGATCAGCAGGTGCTGCATTCATCATTGCCGGGGAAACGGCATGGTTTTAAAAATATCAGCTCCAGCTTTTTCTCATTCTTCAGCTTTGGAGCAATACAGCCCAGAGCCATTACAGACTTATTATGTACCCTGGAACCAACAACAGACCATGTCCAGAAATACACAGTAGCTTTTGCAAGTGTTCACTTCCTGCTGGGTAATTGTGATAGCGGGAGAGAGGAGTGGTTCATGCAGGGCCCACATGCTGTGTCAGACTTTTCCGTCTGGCTGTGCTAGGGCGCTTCATGTGGGTGGCTGCAAAAAAAGAAGAGACAGAGAAGGAAAGTAGCGGTCTTTGACGGGTGACATTTATCCACTGTCATCTAATGGCGGGCTGTTGGCTGTCTGAAGCTGCTCGTTTTGACAGCGTGAATCTGTTTGCCACATTGTAGATCATGAGGAGGGGATGATAAATGACTGTGAGGCACACTCATCTCAATGGGGGGGGGGGGGGGGGGTCGGGGTGTCCCTGATTGGGGGCCATTGCCATGCTCCTAAACAATCTTATTAACAGAAAACTCAGGAAAGACCTTACACAGGAGTTGACTTGTGTGTGTCTTCCCCTTTCACACATTACATGTAAGTGTATCATTTAAAACTGAGATGGGTCAGTGTGCAATTACTGTGTAATGCAATTGCATTGTAATTTATTGACTGAAAGAATCATGCTGCTCTGCCTGTATGCTAATGAATGGCAATGGCAGCAATATTACTGAACTCATTTGCGAAATAACTGCCCCCCCTTATTACTCCATTAATCCTTTTTGTATTGTTCATACTTAGAGTTCAATGTGATGACAATAATTTTTTTTCTGTGTGTATGTTTAGCTAGCCAGCAATTGGCGTCAGCCCAGCCACACACATAAATGGTGAAATATGAGGTGATGTCTTTTTGAAATCTTTTTGCAATTTTATTCAAGTCTGGGGTGCCGTCATTGCCATTTTTTTGCTACCTTCTTTATTGGCTAGGTAGGTTGTTTGTCACTGTGTATGGTCGCATGCGGAATATAAGGAGTGGGAAGCCATGGTTCTAGGCCAGTCTACGCTATCATTTAGAGTTGGCACACAATAAACACCATGAATCTTGGCAATGCAATCTCTGGCTTGTCCGTTACTACCCTCGTTAAAATATTATATTTACTCCAAAATTTATCCAAGAGTGAGTTTCAGTTTTAGGAAAAAATCTTTATTTTCCAAGTTACCCCTTATGAGGGCCCCTTGGGAAAGAAAAATTTGCACTGGCCATTCAGTGTACTGCAGCCTTTAAGTAGGAAGAATTTGTCCAGTTAATGTTTGAATGGAGGCCCGATATTTCTACTGCTTCAAGTCCATGGTGTAGGAAATGAGCCACTATGTGTATATCTGTTTTCCTATGATTTCTTGGGCCCTATTTTACACCCGGCGGCGGTAACCCAAACGGAAGTGTCTTACACCCGGCGCTGGGTTCATTATAACGCCTAGCGCTCACGTTGTTTAAACTACCATGTATTCTTGCGCCCATTGCAAGTGAACTGGACATGTTGGTCTTAAGATGAGGAGTGGCCAGGATTCTTTTTGGCATATTGCTATCTTGAGCCAGCAGAAAGCGCTTGCGCTAGAACCACCACAAACCTGGTCTAAAGTCATGTCGCAGTTGTTTCCATGTTATTTTAACAGCGCATATAAGTGCGTCTACATAGGCGTGTGCGCAACGCGCGTAGCCTCCTGTCTGTTACACACAGGGGTGCGCACAAGCATGACTAAAATATCTA